>JASAMV010007611.1:0-10605 GCA_030248065.1 Rhynchonema sp. JSB1_4
TGTTTGAAACATGCGTGCACGTTGTTTGCTCGCGCTGATTTGATAATAGGATAGAAAGTTTGCTGTTGTGGAATGTCTCACGTACATCACACAACACAGTATACCTACAGCATGCAGCTGGTCAAAGCACAGTCATCAAGACATATGTAAACATCAAAAGTATCATCATATGCAGATTGGCATGGCTTTTGCCAGCTGAGGGACATATTCATTGGAAATGATGAGCCAATTGGTGTATGTCCACAGGTCACCCGTGCCGGCACGCCATTTTCGCGAGGCACAACTCTCAAACTTACTGTGAGACCTGCAGCAGGCCATGGACACGATTATTGGTTAATAGTTTTGTCGTCAAATCAATTCGTCAAATTTTTTCGTCAAATCAAGCAATAATACATGAGCCCCAAATGTGCGCGAGAAATAATACGTGTGATATCATGAAAAGATTTGACGCGCTGATTTGACGACATTACTATGAGCCAGTGCGAGCCCGGTAAAAGCAACTGCATTTTCTTGTGGACAAACAGACGTGCTTTCTTTAATCTGCACGAACTTTAGCTGTTTTCCCGCAGTAATAGCCTGATCTTTATGAATTTTTAATTTCAAACAAATCTGAAAGATTTTTTGCCGTCTGCGATTTGCCTCGCAAACGATAACAATCTGTTAATGTTGACAACGTTTTTCGCTTTTTTTGTTTTCATGTGTATTTCGTGTGAAGACACAATGAAAATGAGATAATAGCTGTTTTTATTTCACTCCGGGAAACAGATAAGTTGTTTTTTTATTTGAATTATTCATATTTTTTGAAGCGATATAATAAAAACGGGAGAGATCTCACCCCAGGTGCAGCAGTTACTGCACAAAGTTATGTTCCAATCTTGTCATTTGTTTCCGCTCAGGAGCTGCACCCGTTTCCAAACAACTAAGACTCACTCCCGAGTACTGATCAAAAAATCATAAGGGAATGGCAATCGTAAAACATTCTTCTAGCCCAGTTTGCATGAATAAAGGGTTCGTCGTGATGGGTCGCTTAATTCTAATCCTGGCACTCAACAACAGGAAATACAACTTGGTCGAAGGAAAAAACTTTTAGCATAGCCACGGGCTTCCAAAGAAAATGAGACTAATCTGCACAATCATGTGATCATGATACAATAAAAGAACGTATATACTCTGACAATACTTTTGGGAGAAACTTTTCAAACGCGTTGCCTGATCCGTAAAGCGCACGCCTGCTCGCGCAGCCAGCTGAGTTTCGCAGCGTTTCGCAAATCACCACGTTAGACATGTGTGTTGAGTGCCTGAGTGGTTGGTGGTCACATGATCAGGCAACGCGCTTGAAAAGTTTCTCCCAATGCTATTGCTAGAGTGTTACGTATCATCATCATCATCCTTTATTTTTACAGTAAGCATGGAAGTTACCAGCCACAAGGGATAAATCTTAAAACCGCATCACTGCAAAAATGCATGCCGTATCACTGCACGAAAATGCATAAATGTACATGTGCATCTAAAAAATACAAAACTTTGTACATATGTACTGGTAAGAGTAAGATTAGCACGCATACTCCAAACATTTCGTAAATCCAGATGTTAACAATAATATATATGGCCAGACCCAAATCAGTGACATGAATAGATAACTTTGATATACTGTATGTCTATCTTCAACACTGTATTTTGTTTTTCAAAGAAAATGGCTTCCAGCATGCGATCAAAGGTATAGTGAGAAAAACCAGCAAAATTTGTCTATCATGTGACCGGCCGAGCTTTGAACTTCCGAGTGCGCAACGCGTGCGATCACAAAGCCACGCCTGTGTGTGCGTGCGTGCCTGTGCTCAGGGTTGGATAAAAAAAAAGTAAAAATTTTTTTGTGAAAAAAATATTTTTTTTTAAAAAAAGTTGGCCACTTTTTTATTTTAAAATTTTAAAAAGTAAGTCCACTTTTTTTTAGTTGGTTGCGTAGAATTCAGGGTGAAACTTCTGCACACGTGTGTTTCTCACCGATAAGCATGCAAAGTTCTTGTCAAAACCTGGTCCAATTTGAAAAAAATGCCAAATGTCCGCCTTTTCAATGCAGGAAAATTAGGGGGATGGATTCTCATATAGTCATTGTGCGACCAATACACGTACAACATGCCGTGCGCCGTCACCGACCCGAATCAATGATCCGTACTGATTTTTTTGAAAAGTTCAGCTACAGTACATAGCACTAATGACGTGCACACTTGTGGCCAGAATACCACCTTGCCTTAATTGTTTTCAGGCACCGATATAGTTACGGTCAAAACAACGCATTGTGTTCGCTTAAAGTTTCGGCTGCTGATGATGTCTTCAAAATCGTTGTTTTGACAGTAATTTGAAGCGAAATAACGAAAATACACATTTATGTGAAACGAAATAGCGAAAGCTGTCACATTTTTTTTGGGTAAACTTTCGCCACGAACATTTTGACGAGCGAATTTTATCAGATTTCTCACATTGATTGGATTGGATTTATTGGATAACTGCACTTTGGTTCATCGCCCCTGTGACTGGCGAAAAGTTCAAGCGTATGACCAAATTAAAAGATTAGTTTCATTTCGTGCGCGGGTGCACACAAAATATTAGGTTAATGCCTTTATTGTTGTCGCTCAACTGAGATGGTTACCACGAACTAATTTTTAACCACGAAATTTTATTCGGATGTTGGCAAACTGTGTGTGTGCAGTCTTATTATGAGTCTAAGGTGATTCATGCCAACGGCAACCAATGAAAATACAAAACAGTTAACATTTGTCTGCGCCGGTGTATAATCTTGTGCACTTAGAGTGAACAGTCGTACATTGAAGCTTTTACCGTGCGTGCCAACAACTCGAATACACAAAAAAATCGACCAAATGTACAGCTACCTGGTGCAATGTCCACATCGCAGCAGATTATGCTTCCAGTTGAAAAAACTGCGCTCATCAGAAAAAATTATGGATTTGCATCCAAATGTTTTTAAAAATCTGTTGTGACCGCCAAATGCCGCACCTTGCCTGGTACACATGCCCGTCAAAAAAGGACCGCACCGAGAGACTGATCGGTACCGCTTTAGTGGCGTACATGATTGGCCACGACGATGTCCGTTGACGGCTGGAATACAGCCTTGCGTTGGCGATGGGGTTCGAGACCCTGTCTTTGTAAATCACCTTTTGATAAAGAGCCATCACCACAGGGCCAAAAAAGCATCAACTACTGTATTTTCGTGGCAAGCTCACAGCTGCGCAACTAGACATGAGCAAAACAGGCGCAGCCGTGCTGAAAACATGCATAAGTTTTCACAACTACAAGCTGAAAAATATAAACATGCACGACCAAGCTGACAAACACAAACATGCACAACCAAGCTGAAAAACATAAACGTGCAAACTACTCACCGCAAAAGTTCAGTGACTAGAACATTTTGTCGAGTTTTTGGTGATGGACACCAAGTGCGCTCCCCCACCCCTGGACCGGGGACTGCATAAATGCTCCGAGCCGACCACAGGGGAGGGGTGCACCCTCAGCAGCATTCCACATGGCCGGATGTGCATCCTCGGGTGGCCTGATAGGCGCAGGCGCGATCCTGGAGTTTGAAAGGGAATGGTTAGATTTGTGTGCAGTCACCTGCCATTGTGAGTGTCCCTTTCAAGTTAAGTGCTTGGCTTAAGGTATGGCCCGCTGCTGCAACGAAACATAGTTGAATTCTCAGACAGGAAGGTACTCAGGCCATTGACACAAGTTTGATACAAGAACCCCGCAGGAAACCATGTTCGCAAAAATAGTGCATGTTCGCGGTGCTCGAAAGCATGCGAACCGAACGCCCAATCGCAACCCCGAACGCATACTTGCGACACACCGAGAGCATGTCTAATTCCACAGCATGTTTCCATGTGGAATTCCTTCTGTCCACACTTTATACCCGGGTCATTGACACAAGTTTGATACAAGAACCCTGCAGGAAACCATGTTCGCAAAAATAGTCCATGTTCGCGGTGCTCGAAAGCATGCGAACCGAACGCCCAATCGCAACCCCGAACGCATACTTGCGACACACCGAGAGCATGTACAATACCACAGCATGTTTCCATGTGGAATTCCTTCTGTCCACACTTTATACCCGGGTCATTGACACAAGTTTGATACAAGAACCCCGCAGGAAACCATGTTCGCAGAAATAGTCCATGTTCGCGGTGCTCGAAAGCATGCGGACCGAACGCCCAATCGCAACCCCGAACGCATACTTGCGACACACCGAGAGCATGTCTAATTCCACAGCATGTTTCCATGTGGAATTCCTTCTGTCCACACTTTATACCCGGGTCATTGACACAAGTTTGATACAAGAACCCCGCAGGAAACCATGTTCGCAAAAATAGTCCATGTTCGCGGTGCTCGAAAGCATGCGGACCGAACGCCCAATCGCAACCCCGAACGCATACTTGCGACACACCGAGAGCATGTCTAATTCCACAGCATGTTTCCATGTGGAATTCCTTCTGTCCACACTTTATACCCGGGTCATTGACACAAGTTTGATACAAGAACCCCGCAGGAAACCATGTTCGCAAAAATAGTCCATGTTCGCGGTGCTCGAAAGCATGCGAACCGAACGCCCAATCGCAACCCCGAACGCATACTTGCGACACACCGAGAGCATGTCAAATACCACAGCATGTTTCCGTGTGGAATTCCTTCTGTCCACACTTTATACCCGGGTCATTGACACAAGTTTGATACAAGAACCCCGCAGGAAACCATGTTCGCAGAAATAGTCCATGTTCGCGGTGCTCGAAAGCATGCGGACCGAACGCCCAATCGCAACCCCGAACGCATACTTGCGACACACCGAGAGCATGTCTAATTCCACAGCATGTTTCCATGTGGAATTCCTTCTGTCCACACTTTATACCCGGGTCATTGACACAAGTTTGATACAAGAACCCCGCAGGAAACCATGTTCGCAGAAATAGTCCATGTTCGCGGTGCTCGAAAGCATGCGGACCGAACGCCCAATCGCAACCCCGAACGCATACTTGCGACACACCGAGAGCATGTCTAATTCCACAGCATGTTTCCATGTGGAATTCCTTCTGTCCACACTTTATACCCGGGTCATTGACACAAGTTTGATACAAGAACCCCGCAGGAAACCATGTTCGCAGAAATAGTCCATGTTCGCGGTGCTCGAAAGCATGCGGACCGAACGCCCAATCGCAACCCCGAACGCATACTTGCGACACACCGAGAGCATGTCTAATTCCACAGCATGTTTCCATGTGGAATTCCTTCTGTCCACACTTTATACCCGGGTCATTGACACAAGTTTGATACAAGAACCCCGCAGGAAACCATGTTCGCAGAAATAGTCCATGTTCGCGGTGCTCGAAAGCATGCGGACCGAACGCCCAATCGCAACCCCGAACGCATACTTGCGACACACCGAGAGCATGTCTAATTCCACAGCATGTTTCCATGTGGAATTCCTTCTGTCCACACTTTATACCCGGGTCATTGACACAAGTTTGATACAAGAACCCTGCAGGAAACCATGTTCGCAAAAATAGTCCATGTTCGCGGTGCTCGAAAGCATGCGAACCGAACGCCCAATCGCAACCCCGAACGCATACTTGCGACACACCGAGAGCATGTACAATACCACAGCATGTTTCCGTGTGGAACTCCTTCTGTCCACACTTTATACCCGGGTCATTGACACAAGTTTGATACAAGAACCCCGCAGGAAACCATGTTCGCAGAAATAGTCCATGTTCGCGGTGCTCGAAAGCATGCGGACCGAACGCCCAATCGCAACCCCGAACGCATACTTGCGACACACCGAGAGCATGTCTAATTCCACAGCATGTTTCCATGTGGAATTCCTTCTGTCCACACTTTATACCCGGGTCATTGACACAAGTTTGATACAAGAACCCTGCAGGAAACCATGTTCGCAAAAATAGTCCATGTTCGCGGTGCTCGAAAGCATGCGGACCGAACGCCCAATCGCAACCCCGAACGCATACTTGCGACACACCGAGAGCATGTCTAATTCCACAGCATGTTTCCATGTGGAATTCCTTCTGTCCACACTTTATACCCGGGTCATTGACACAAGTTTGATACAAGAACCCCGCAGGAAACCATGTTCGCAGAAATAGTCCATGTTCGCGGTGCTCGAAAGCATGCGGACCGAACGCCCAATCGCAACCCCGAACGCATACTTGCGACACACCGAGAGCATGTCTAATTCCACAGCATGTTTCCATGTGGAATTCCTTCTGTCCACACTTTATACCCGGGTCATTGACACAAGTTTGATACAAGAACCCCGCAGGAAACCATGTTCGCAGAAATAGTCCATGTTCGCGGTGCTCGAAAGCATGCGGACCGAACGCCCAATCGCAACCCCGAACGCATACTTGCGACACACCGAGAGCATGTCTAATTCCACAGCATGTTTCCATGTGGAATTCCTTCTGTCCACACTTTATACCCGGGTCATTGACACACGTTTGATACAAGAACCCCGCAGGAAACCATGTTCGCAAAAATAGTCCATGTTCGCGGTGCTCGAAAGCATGCGGACCGAACGCCCAATCGCAACCCCGAACGCATACTTGCGACACACCGAGAGCATGTCTAATTCCACAGCATGTTTCCATGTGGAATTCCTTCTGTCCACACTTTATGCCCGGGTCATTGACACAAGTTTGATACAAGAACCCTGCAGGAAACCATGTTCGCAAAAATAGTCCATGTTCGCGGTGCTCGAAAGCATGCGAACCGAACGCCCAATCGCAACCCCGAACGCATACTTGCGACACACCGAGAGCATGTACAATACCACAGCATGTTTCCGTGTGGAATTCCTTCTGTCCACACTTTATACCCGGGTCATTGACACAAGTTTGATACAAGAACCCCGCAGGAAACCATGTTCGCAGAAATAGTCCATGTTCGCGGTGCTCGAAAGCATGCGGACCGAACGCCCAATCGCAACCCCGAACGCATACTTGCGACACACCGAGAGCATGTCTAATTCCACAGCATGTTTCCATGTGGAATTCCTTCTGTCCACACTTTATACCCGGGTCATTGACACAAGTTTGATACAAGAACCCCGCAGGAAACCATGTTCGCAAAAATAGTCCATGTTCGCGGTGCTCGAAAGCATGCGGACCGAACGCCCAATCGCAACCCCGAACGCATACTTGCGACACACCGAGAGCATGTCTAATTCCACAGCATGTTTCCATGTGGAATTCCTTCTGTCCACACTTTATACCCGGGTCATTGACACAAGTTTGATACAAGAACCCCGCAGGAAACCATGTTCGCAGAAATAGTCCATGTTCGCGGTGCTCGAAAGCATGCGGACCGAACGCCCAATCGCAACCCCGAACGCATACTTGCGACACACCGAGAGCATGTCTAATTCCACAGCATGTTTCCATGTGGAATTCCTTCTGTCCACACTTTATACCCGGGTCATTGACACAAGTTTGATACAAGAACCCCGCAGGAAACCATGTTCGCAGAAATAGTCCATGTTCGCGGTGCTCGAAAGCATGCGGACCGAACGCCCAATCGCAACCCCGAACGCATACTTGCGACACACCGAGAGCATGTCTAATTCCACAGCATGTTTCCATGTGGAATTCCTTCTGTCCACACTTTATACCCGGGTCATTGACACAAGTTTGATACAAGAACCCCGCAGGAAACCATGTTCGCAGAAATAGTCCATGTTCGCGGTGCTCGAAAGCATGCGGACCGAACGCCCAATCGCAACCCCGAACGCATACTTGCGACACACCGAGAGCATGTCTAATTCCACAGCATGTTTCCATGTGGAATTCCTTCTGTCCACACTTTATACCCGGGTCATTGACACAAGTTTGATACAAGAACCCCGCAGGAAACCATGTTCGCAGAAATAGTCCATGTTCGCGGTGCTCGAAAGCATGCGGACCGAACGCCCAATCGCAACCCCGAACGCATACTTGCGACACACCGAGAGCATGTCTAATTCCACAGCATGTTTCCATGTGGAATTCCTTCTGTCCACACTTTATACCCGGGTCATTGACACAAGTTTGATACAAGAACCCCGCAGGAAACCATGTTCGCAGAAATAGTCCATGTTCGCGGTGCTCGAAAGCATGCGGACCGAACGCCCAATCGCAACCCCGAACGCATACTTGCGACACACCGAGAGCATGTCTAATTCCACAGCATGTTTCCATGTGGAATTCCTTCTGTCCACACTTTATACCCGGGTCATTGACACAAGTTTGATACAAGAACCCCGCAGGAAACCATGTTCGCAGAAATAGTCCATGTTCGCGGTGCTCGAAAGCATGCGAACCGAACGCCCAATCGCAACCCCGAACGCATACTTGCGACACACCGAGAGCATGTCTAATTCCACAGCATGTTTCCATGTGGAATTCCTTCTGTCCACACTTTATACCCGGGTCATTGACACAAGTTTGATACAAGAACCCCGCAGGAAACCATGTTCGCAGAAATAGTCCATGTTCGCGGTGCTCGAAAGCATGCGGACCGAACGCCCAATCGCAACCCCGAACGCATACTTGCGACACACCGAGAGCATGTCTAATTCCACAGCATGTTTCCATGTGGAATTCCTTCTGTCCACACTTTATACCCGGGTCATTGACACAAGTTTGATACAAGAACCCCGCAGGAAACCATGTTCGCAGAAATTGTCCATGTTCGCGGTGCTCGAAAGCATGCGGACCGAACGCCCAATCGCAACCCCGAACGCATACTTGCGACACACCGAGAGCATGTCTAATTCCACTGCATGTTTCCATGTGGAGCTCCTTCTGTGTCCACAGTCTTCATTCAGGTTCCTGGTAAGCATTGTATTCCAGTTTCGGTGCACTGGGTATGTGTATATGTTGCAGATAAAAGTGTTATCAAACAAAACAGTGACATACCTGCTGTCTGAGTGGGGGACGGGGGTGTTTGTATACCTAGCTATCTACTTGTTTTGAAACATCATCCGCGGGAAACCCAACGATGGCCGTTTTTGGTGATCACATCGTGTGTGGACGCAGTGGGCGCATTGAACGGCTGAAATAATTGAATGGTAATGATAATTTGATTATTACATAGTGCTTTCATTTATCATGCCATTTGCAATAATTGGCTGATTAGGTTTCAAAAACATGTAGACATTTTGTGTATGCCTTTTGTGTAAGACAGTACTTCTGGCGTTTTGTGAAAACATTTTACTCAATTAGAGCCCCCCGGGTTCTCTTTGAAAGAAAACACGTGGATATTGACATTTCTGGAACACATCGGAGTGCTGTACTTTGTGGGGGCTGCATGTGGAAAACTAGGATATCTTGTTTTCGGGAAGAATTATTTTAAAAAAACCAAACCATGACCAACCAATCATCGCTGTCAACCGGCAGACAACATTCAGATGCAAAAGTCAATGAATTGCCTTGTTGAATCAGGGATGGCGCCCAAGTGTAATTATGTTGTTCAATAAGAGGAATGCATAATTTTGGCTTTGTGGATTTTAAAAATTTTCATCTGAAATCGCCGAGGCGCCGCGCATGCGTGAAGGATGGGAAAAGGGCAAGGGCAAACAGAGAGGAATGAAGCATCACGGAACAAAACAGAGAACAAGCAAACATTCCGGCCGGAATATGCGGCATATAGCATGAACAGATGAACCATGATCATGGTGGAATGAGGTAACATGGAGCTGTCGACAATAATGGAGAAATAATAAGGAAAGACACATGACTGGGGCAGGGTGCAGCGCAGCAGCAAAGCAACAATCTATGAGAACATAGTGGAAATAAATGAAGGGCGAAGAAAGAGGGGAGACAAATCACGAACAGAACCCACCCACCGAGCTGACAGGGCAAGGATTAAGCGCTTAAAAACAAACCCGAACAACAGGCTCATACATGAACAGGTTGGACAGGCCGTCTTTTCTTAATACGCAGCAAAGAGACATATGTACACGTTGTGAAAGCATAAAAAATGATCAGCAGTGGGGGAACTGAGAGCGTGTACGCACATGCAGTGTGTGAAATGTGTTCGGAAAACATCAGGGTTTTGCTGTGTCCGTTTGAGTCGAAGAACAAGAGTGATCAAGTTCTGCGACAAAAAGTAGGTTTGTGTTCAAACGCACCGACCGCACCAAGGACATTATATTCCAATTATAAGCTCAGTTTTGCACGATGGTCAAACTTTGTGTCCTCAGACAAAGGGTTTGCTTTATGTCGCATTTTAGAGACGCATCCCCCCAGATGCAAAGCACTGGTCAATGCGTGGTCAACTTTTTTGACAAAAAAATAACCAGGAAAGTACCGTTGTGTATTGCCTGCCTGCTGGTAGTGCACAGCAATGAAACCGAGCTTTGCTGACCTTATGCCCTGTTGCGCGGTGTTGTGCTGTTTTTTGTTTGCAACAAACTGGGGAGGGGGCGATCCAGATCATTATTTTGGTTTTGGGTTCTTTGATCATGAATTGTGGGCGGATAATTGTCTGAACGTCAACGCACCCGGACCAAAATGACAGTTTTTTATGGGTACGGTCTGGAATGGCACTTCA
>JASAMV010007612.1:0-24346 GCA_030248065.1 Rhynchonema sp. JSB1_4
TGGCAGCAGTTTTGTCAGCAGGCTGTGTTCGATGACTGAAACACGTATACATCACAAACAACACCAACCAGCGTGCAGCCACCATTCAACGAATTGCACAATTTGCAGCCAATCACCGAAGCTCTGATGCATCGTTTTGACGCAAACGTCAAGTCTGTGACCGGTGGTGCCTGATTTGAAACGGGGAACGACGGCCAACGGCAGAATACAGGCACTGGTCGCACGGCCATCCGTGGCAATGATGTGTTTCGGCACGAACTTGTTGAGCACCAATTGAACGTGTGTGATTGTGTTCCATATTTGTGGGTCCAATCGCTGTTTGGACAACAGACATTGTACGAAATAGGGCCAATGGGGATACTCAGCGAGCCCCACTCGGCCACCCGCGTAACGGTCGAAAATGTGCGCCGTACAGTTCAGTACAAACAGCGGGCTTTTGTCGGACGGTAGACCGAAAATCAGCAGTTTCGCTTCGAGACGGCTGTTCTTTGGTCCGTAGGCGAGTATTTTGACGGCCGGTTCGGCCAGACGCTGATCGAAATACGCCGGGCCGCGCGAGAACGTGTAGGACCCGTAGGATTGACATTGACTTGACCGCGTATAGTTGAATGGTCGATTGTGCATAATTGAGTTGTCGTTGACCGCTGGAGGCAGATAATAATCTGACGGATGATTGTGGTCGGTGATTGTCGAGAAGGGAAACAGATCTGTCCATTTCGTCCAGTAGGCTTGCCGGGTCAAAAGTGCGGTGATGAACAATAGGGACGCAGCGATCAGGACTCGAACGGTTTTCATAATATCAACTGGCGGTGATAATACATTTTCCCATGCTGACTTCGTAATCTTAAGATAGTGAATTATTGTGTCTTGAAATATTCATGGTCTTGTCGTAGCTGAAAAGTGAGCGAAAGACATAGTGGAACAAAACAAATAATTGCGAGACAGCATTCAAACGCAAACTTGGCATGTGATGAACAGTGGTGTTGATGTTGGTCTGATTTTTCTTTTGTTGGTTATGTATATTTTAAAGTTTGTTATCCACTGATTGAAAAGAAAAAACGGTGCCGTGCTGTCTTGAAATGGTTTGGACGCAATATCGGCTTGGTTGCAAAATGTGTGCACAAGTGTACATAAAATTTATCACCTCATAAAATGGCAGTGGTGAATCCAGCTTTTGGCCAAGGAGGGCCAATCCCAAAAGTCATTTTTATCTGCAGCATCTTTGATTTTTCGAAAATCGTTTTTCCCTGTACTTGGCAGTGATTGGGCGATTTTACGCCAAATACCAAACGAAATGAGCATGCGAGTGTAGCCCGCTTAAGGGGCCACTTTGACTAAAAGGGTGGCCCATGGACACTGTAGCCCACTGGGTCCGCTAGGTAAAATGGATGTTTATCACACTTTTATTACCTCATGAACATGACTTTTTCACGAAAATATGGACCAAAATGTATGAACAGTGCGGTGTTCCAGAATCCTTACAGAAATTGAAGTCATGCGCAGTGACAGTGTACATGTGGTGCAGCAAATGAGCAGCTTTGACGAAGATGTAAGTAACAGGGCGGCATTGCCAAAGCTTTGAGCGTCGCTATAGTTACCGCCGGATGTCTCCACGTATGTATGTAGTACAGTACATCTCCTGCAGGTTTTTAATCAAAGGCAAGGCGTTTGCGGGCTTAACTGAAGCCGTTTCCAATCGGCTGCGCTCATCAGCAGGCTGTCAACAGCACATCAAACACACACACGCACACATGTTCATACACGGTGCCTGTGTTATAAGTCAATCTAACTTTATCTTTGCGCATGGCATTATCCAAGTTCGGGGTACGGACAAAACAGCGGAAGTCAAAACAGCGAGCGCAGAAGGCAGCTAGCTACTTTTGTCGTTGGGCTTGGGCTTAAACTTAGGATTGGGCTCGTGGGTCAGGCTTGCACCATAAGGCTTAGGCTGAGGCCTACACTGCCCTCAGCAAATATCTTTGTGTAAGTGGCTGCTGTCTTTCGAAAACTGCTGTTTTGTCAGCCGCTGTTTTGTCCCTGACACCCAAGTTCACTATCAGTCCACTATGTTTTCCCGAACAAACCACGAACATCGGATAACGTTTCAGGGACTGCTTCGCTTTATTTGGCAAGGGGGTGCCTGCCCACAAAGATTCTGACCATAACGGACCTGGAAATAACTCCCTTTGCTAGAAGGATCAAAATGATCACACGTTCACAAAGGTAAAGGCGAAAATCGAAACGTTGACTGATGAGGTTCGATTAATTTGGAGATCTTTTTCTATGCATGTGGCACAGCTCAAACAACAGTGATGGGAGCGGCATGACTCTTCGTGTCCGAAAAAATACGTGAAACCAGCTGGTGTTTACGATTTGTTGGTACTACATCTGCCATAGGTATACATGGATAGTGTGTGTATTGAGCTGATAATCCGTCCGGCTTCCCACTTTTTCACTGTGTGACCGACTAAACTGCATGTCATTGAACACGACAGTGTTTAGCACGTAGTGTGTGCGTTATGTTTTTATTGTTTCCAGTTTGTATTGTAAACAACCGTGATCAATATGAAAACAAACAATCCAGAACATAAATGGTACCGGTTTGGAATTACCGAACGCTCACAGCTGTTTTCCGTTGCTGCAGGGGCCAGTAAACCTTTTGGGCCACAGCACTTTTTGGTCCGTGGCACTTTTTTTGGGCCAGGTAAACCAGGTACTTTTTGGCCCATGCACTTTTTGGGTCCGGTACGTTTTGGGCCAGGTACTTTTGGGCCACGTGTGCATGGCGTACCGTGCCCTTTTCGGTCGCATGTTTACGTTTACTGAGATGATCGCTTGCGAAGATTTACGCCTTACATCAAAAACATAATGTGGGACACCGCTGTGTGTAAGTATCATTTGAGACAGTCATGTCAGAGGGACATACTCGCGAGTTTGGTAGGTAGGTAGGTACTCGCGAGGTCGAGTTTGGTACCATTTGACTTTATTTTTGCTGCGGGGATGTTTTGGAGCCCGGTAACGAGGTGCAAAAATGCAACACTTTCGGTAATGTGACGAATATTGTGTCAAAAACTGTAGTCCCAATCTCGATGCGAAAAATTTCAATCCCGTTAGGAAATTCAGATCCGGATTAATATCGCGATAAGCAATCCCGTTCGAGCACTGCCCGCGCGTTGCAGTATGCGCCTGTCTGACTGGCAAAAGTGCCCATAATAACCGGTACAACCCCTCTCACAGCCTGTCCGTTTCAACACTAACATTCTTTTTTGTTGATTTCTTCTTATTTGTTTGGACGAAACGTAAACTGGACACTATTTCTGTCAACTCTTTAGACCCTATTTGCAGTGTTGTTGAAACATTAATGGCTCCCAAAACGCTGAAAATAGAAAGTGCGTATAATTTATCGATCGCATCAAAACACAAGCATAGACGTGACGGCAGGTTAGTTGATGTTACATGAATGATAATATAAGGCACGTGGGTAAAAACCATTTGACGGCGCGGGATGCATTTCAAGAGTTCTTATGGGTGCCCATTTTTGATCATGGTGTGATTTTTTTGGGTTTTTGTCTTGTCAGCTGGCTTTGAGATCTGGAACGAAGCCAAACAATCTCCTCCTGGATTATTTTTTGATCATGGTGTGATTTTTTTGGGTTTTTGTCTTGTCAGCTGGCTTTGAGATCTGGAACGAAGCCAAACAATCTCCTCCTGGATTATTTTTGATCATGGTGTGATTTTTTTGGGTTTTTGTCTTGTCAGCTGGCTTTGAGATCTGGAACGAAGCCAAACAATCTCCTCCTGGATTATTTTTGATCACAAATCTGTTCACTTGTGCGTATGAAGTTGTCGGGGGTTAACTGCGGATTGTGATCCAAAGTAGATTGCGTGTTACAAAAACTGACTATTCAAAGGGATTCACTGTGAGCGATATAAAACTCAAAGATCGGATCGCATCGGTCCTCCTTAGTCACGTGACCTTTTTGAATTAAGGATACTGAAAAGTTTACCTGCCACTAATGAGTGTACTTGTGTTGTTCTGATGTCCATATATTTGGGCCAGGAACTTTTGGGGCCAAGTCTTTTTGGGCCATGGTGACGCTTGAGTTCTTCGCTTTTATTCGCCGTGTAACAATTTTGCTGGCTTCTGCGCACGCGCTAGTGCAACGTCGTCATGTCTCAGTGGGAATGATGCGCAATCGGGCGTGAAAGTTTGGGCAATGTGCCAAATTTGGCTTATCAGACAGCGTAAGGAAGTTACTGGCTTGGGTTATAACGAATCATGCAAACGCGGACCTAATAACCTCTGATTTTCTTTTCTGATAACGTGCCCAACAGATCAAACAAACTGCCTCTGACTCAGTCACAACGCAAATATTGGAAAACAGTCGCAAACCCAGCAGTGTGCCAGATTACAAACACTCGTGTAGAAACAACGAACGTTGGTTTGTCGCACATTGGAAGCATACGATTGTGCAGGGACAGGCGATGACCTCTGACACTGGAGGTAAAAACAACTGTTTTGTTTTATTTTGTGACGTCGCGGTTGAAAAAATGACCCCCTTGTTTCTAACACGTTTGGTTTGCTTGTCGGGGTTTGCTGAGAGAAAAAATCATTGACAACTGGTCTATTATCATTTCACCTTTTTTAATTTATTCTTGATGGAGTGTGCATTCAAAATGTACTGTCTCTCTCTCTCTCGTAAAGAAACGTGCAACATGAAATCACACTCTACAGAAAAAAACCAAAACGTCAAAAGTGTCAAAAAAACTATTACAACAGCATATAAAAAGGAAGGTTCTGGTGTATCACATGGTTCCCGTGGAACATGGTGATAATACGGCACAACCGTTGTCCTTACAATGCAATATTCGATGTTTCACGGTGCTAGGTGTGCACGGGCGTGATGTAGACGAGCTGTCCAAGCAGGGTCGACGGCGGCAGTCCGAGTCTGAGTCTGCGTTTCGTGTACTCCCTGCAGCGCCAGGCAATCGCCGCACTGACAATGTGAAAGCACATCAGCATCAACTCGACCGTGAGGTCGGCGACGCACAGAAGCCGGAATTGACGAAAAAACTGCTTGAATGTGATGAAACCCTTGCCGACGCCGGCGTACGTCGAGTATGGATGCATTTTGTAGATGTCCTTCATCCTGCGAAGCAAAGAGGATTGTTGGGCGCGGCTGATATGGAGATTGTAAAATGTGACCTCCTCAGGGGCGGAGTATTAGCAAAGCAAGGCCGGCCCCAGCTCTACGGCGGTGGTTGAGAAGCTCCGATAACCCCACACACTAAGGCTGAGTGTCGCAGGGTACTGTAGTAACAACAGAAGTGTGCGCAATGGAACTAACATTTCCGAATCTTCATTGTTCAACAGCAGAATCGAAGCAGTCAGCAGCACACCGAGCACTTCCCAGAATGCCATGAAGCACTGCAACGAAAGATTGAAGTACTGTAGGTAGAGGATAGGTGCTGCTGTGATCGACTATGTGTGGTACACAAAAATTTACAAACAATCAATGTAAACAAGCACATTGAAACATCGGCCAACCATGACGACCGGACAGACGGACATTGTCTGCTGATGTTGGCAAGCGAGTCCGACGGTGCCGCATAGCAGGATGCCGATCACGGACACGACGCAGATGTAGCACGCGACCGTGTAGGCCGCCTCGGGACGGATTTCGTACAGCCGGGGTGTGAGGATGGGTCGATTGGTCATCGGCAGCAGCAGACGCAACAGAATCGTCGATACACACGATGCGATTATGACGACGAACGTGCCCAGCTGAAACATCAAGCTCTGTTTCTTTTCGTGTGTTTGCACCGCTTGGCCCGGCCATTCATCTCTGGAGCATTCGTACTGACGATGACTTGGTGCACCGTCGGTCCGCAAGCGCAGCAAGCGAACCGTGGGCAACGGATAACGCACGATTTTTGACACATCACTGCGCGGCGATTGACAAGCGTTTGGTGTTGACAAAAATACTGCGGCCGACTGGTACACAAGTATATACTAGGTACATGCGCTTTGCTGGCGTCAACCCACCCACTAGAGTGAAAATTATTGTGTGAGCATGTAGATTGGCTGACTGTCTTTTTGAAAGCTTAATTTCGATCGGCATATGTAAAATTAGTTGAAACCCCCGAATGCCACGCACATGAAAATGCGTCTCGGCGCCTCGATCCACCCTGATACCCTGTCATCCCTTTGTGTCCTGCGCTGGTGTGACTTTTATAAATGCCTACTCGTAAAAAAGTCAGTTTTACGTCAATCTATCCGAATAAATTGCAATCAGCGCCGCGTAATCCAACGAGCATTCCGCACCTTTATATGCCATCCACAGCAGGGACATTGAGCCAATCTATCCGATTCAATGAGCCGATGTCTGGTCTGTTCTTCGCTGTCCGATCGTGGCACCGACACTGCCATATCGTGTGTGGGCAACGCTTCGTAGTTGTGGTGGTATTGATTGATCGCCATCGGTATCGGTGATCGCCGATCGATCGACGACAAATTCGATAGTTTCTTCATGTTGATCGATGGATCGTGATTGTGATGCGCAGTGAATCGCTGATATTCGCTGTTGATGTGATGGTTCACGATCACGTCCGCATCCTGATGCTGCATTCGGCGATGTTCGAACGTGGACATGATCGATCAATCACTGTATCGAATTGATATTGATTGGTTGATTTTGTAAATCTAAGGATGTGTTCTTCTTAATAATACAGCTCTGCAACGGATAGATGATAGATCGTTATTCTTGTTACATTTGTATCTATCGCAACAGTCCGTCACAGAGGACGACTAACACTATTGTTGTCAACGCAACTGACTGTAACTTGTTCAACTGCAAAGGCTGGGTGTCTGCTGTGCAATACACATTTACCATACACGTGAAAACTATCGAGGCAGTGGTTTCATTGTAAAGCAGCCAAAAATGAGCACGATGAATAATATAGAGAGTTGGTCGCTAATGCACACCGGGTGCGTTGACGACACACTGTCATCCTGATGGGTTTGTACGAAACACAGATAGTTCCCTTGACAATATTAGTATTTGCCCAACTGATGGGCATGATTGGCGACAACAGTGTTTTGGGATGAAGCCGCACTTCTTCGTTTTCTTTTTCTGCACAGTTTCGGTCGATGGCGCGCTACTTTTCGAACGTTGCTTCTCTGGAATATGTAGGCTTCTTTCGACAATATTTCAGTGGGGTAAAGATAGTATACCGCATGTTATAGCAGAATTTCTGGTTTGAGCTTTATGTGCGATGTTGCACATCGGTACAACGAGAATCGTACAAACAAAGGCCTACATCTATTGGACCAAGCATTCGCGCGCGTTCCAAACGACATCAAAAACTTCCGCTAATTTGCACACGGTCACGCTCATGCTGCTGAAGCGAGGCTGGCTTCGGCATTCGTTTGCCCGTGGTGAGTTTGTTTATTACCTACATATACCTACCTGACCAAAAATTAAGCACACACAAAGTTTTGGTACACATGCTCGTGGTATACATTGGTATTTACATACGTCGGAGCTTGAGGTTTAGCAGCTTGCCTGGTTGGGTTGACAGGCGTTAATAGTAATATGATGGATTGGCGATTGACATGACGCGCACATCAAAGCACCCATAATAAGATCACAATATAGTGCACCACTTCAGGGGTGGTACATATTGTGTAACTAGAAAGTCAGATCAGTTGAGCTTGCTCAAAACCGACGAATGTGAACATTGCATTTCTCAATGCGAGATGCGCGCCTGAAGTAGCACAAATTGTGCATTTCGCGCGAGAAAATTGCACTTTTTTCATAACAATTTGCAATTCGACGGCCGCCAACAAAGGCAAACAAGGGGCCATGCATGTACAATCAGTGGTGTGACAGCTACTGACGCAGAAAACGGCTTGTACCACGGCAACAGCAAACGAGGGCAAACATGAAGTGTGCATGTCTCAAGATTAAAAACTCGCACACGCTTTTTGAGACGAGTGAAGAGCCCCAGGGAAATTCCGATGTCACTCATTTTACTGCTGTTTATCTACACAAAGCCGCAGTCGGAAAGTCATCAAGTCAGGCGCAGTCCACACCCATGTTTAACTTTACCGACTGTCATGGCGCTGATGACAACTTTACTACGTTTGAAGGTTTTATGGTTATGCGATACTACGAAGTTGATAATGATGCAGAGCCACAACGGTGGAAAGACAGGACATCTATGAGGTATGTACTCCAAGAAACAAAACACAACATAAATATAATTATTTTTTTCGGCTTCGGAAGCTACTCGGTTAGTAGCTATTTCCTTCAGCTTGACATGCTGAAAATTATACCCAGCAAACAGCGGGTGGAAACGGGGTCTTGCATCATACCTACATAGCTAACGTAATGACCGGCTAATGGGGGCGGAATTCAGAATCCTAGATCCCTTGAACTCCTCCGAGACACAGACCGTGAAGACTCATTTCGGTCGGATTCAGGTCCACCACTGATGGAAGCATGAAATTTGGGTGATGGTTGACACACTTTGATCAAAAATGTGGTTTGGTTTTCCAAAACTTTAACCTACTGCTGGTGTGATGACTAACACCAGTTTGGGCAGAGCAAGCGAAACTGTACAATAGTCAGCTGGCCAATATTAGACTATACGCATGCTTTACTGTTGTACAGTACTACCTATGTTGTTGCATCATAAACTCATGGCGCTGAAAACCAAAAACCATTTGCGATGACAAGTGAAGGCTATTATTGTTTTATGATTCCTATTTTTCACGCTGATGCGCTGGCACCCCGCACATCGGCGAAACAATGGGCTGTTGAGCTTGTATTGATATCATTGGTCTATCATGTACTAGTGTCAATAGCACGGTTTTCAGCAATCCGATTGAGGTCATATGTAACTCGACAACAACAGGCATTACATGCAGTTCTTGGTTCCAGAATGTTAAGTGTGTACCTAAAACCAGTGTAGTTTATTTACTCATGTAAGCTTTGCACCTTCTGCTGTATCAAGATAAAAAAGGAAAAGCAAAGCCAGACCCACACACAACGAGCAGTTCAGGACAATTCTTCATAACTTATAATTGCTGAAAAAGTTCTTCTTCAGGGCCCGTCACGGTGTCCGAAGAGGATGCTATTCATTATTATTCAGGTTTTTTGCCAATTTTGGTTTGAAACTTTTTCCATGACGGCTGTGAGTTTTGAAACATGTCGAACGCATGGACTCAAATCAGAATTTTTTCAAGAGCGGAAACAGGCCAAAATTTTACAGATTCAATCATCTCTAAGAAACCTTAAGCATACTAACGTATACATGCTCATGTGGGTGACGGACGAAAAACGAAGGACGTATAAATGAGATTAGCGTCAGTCATCACTGAGGTTCACGTCATAAATCAAATCAAAACTTTGTTAGGCCAGATCGAACATGACAAGTGCATTTATGACCACTCAGCTGCGTATGTATCGAAATATGAAATGAAGAATAGGTAGCTTTTCAAAAACGTGGGTACCTTGGTTCAGTTGCTTTTTTGGGTGGTCGTAGACATATTGAACTCAGTTTCAACCAATTTGACCAGAACAGCGCTCAGCATTTTTCAAAGGAATTCTTAATCAAGTTTCTGCTCATGTTCAGCCTTCTAGTCTTCCAGCGAGTGTAGCACGCACATACACCTGTAATACGTGGTACAAATGCGCGTGTGCTTGAGGAACACAACTCAAATTTGCTGCCGTTCTTTTCTTCTGATGTGTTGCCACACAAAATAATGACAAAGTGGTTATGATGCCTGCCATAGTTAAAAACAGTGTTCAAGAATGAAAACCAAAAGGCAAAACTATGTAGTATGCAGAAAAGTTTTATATCATAGGGCACGGCATTAGCTTGATATCGGGCGAACAACACAAGTATCGGAGCATATAACACGGCAGGGTATGTAATATTTTACGGAATACAGCAAACAGGAAGGAGAAAACAGTCTCGAATCCCAACCAAGATGGAATAATAACTAATGAAACAGAGAGACGACACGGAGCATAGTGCACAGATTTGAGCTTGCCAGCAGCAGTGGGGCATGGGGCAATTCCTAATTCCACAGCTAATCCTACTGGGATGGTGGGGCACTCTCAGATGACGTTGCTTTCTGATACGGTCGGCCACTGCAGACTTGTTATCACGATCGTAGAATGCAATTCAGTGCACTCCCCATGCAGACATCTAGACAACACACAAACTCGAGTACTATTTGATGGCACTCTGTCCATTTCCGTGATAGTACGACGAAGAGCACCACAAATGCTCTTATATGGATGTTTCCGCTACAACTATTATGTACAGTATGTACAATGCACATGTTTGTAGTGCCTACATTGATGCGCGTTGCGTACATTTCACGAGTGCTCATGTTTGTGCATTGTGCGTGACGGATTTCGTGATAAGAAGTGCGCCGCCGCACCGGCACCAGATCGAGCGACCATTTTGTAATTGTACACCAGCAGCTGCTTGATATGGTCGCGTGTGCGGTGGTTGACAAGCACAAGCACAAATCTGAACGGTTGTGCCCGAAAACTGAGCTTTCAAACTGAATAAGATGACAAGCAGACTGAAGAATGCGTTGCCTCTGAGGCACTGGTAATACTGGTACATACATCCTGTGCATGTATACATAGGTACTGACGTCTTTGCCACTGGCTCCGTTCCCTTTAAATGCTTTCGTGCAAAATAACGAAGATGTGATCATGTTATAAACATTAGCTCAGGGGAATGCCCAAGCAGAGGATAACTAAAACTGCAGTACATGTGCGCGAATTTGAACCGTACACTTTAACAGAAATTATGATCGAAAATGGTGCCGCTCCCGACACTAAGTCATAAAACAGACAGTTCCGGTATATTGGAGTGCGCTCAAAGACCCGTTGACAGCGCGCTGTAATAAGTCATTGCACAAAGAGCTTTGCGGCATTTGGCTCGCCGGCACACACACGCACTTATTGGTCATAAATTGTGCGACACCCAAAAATGGCAAGCCAGGGCATGGGCAGACCCCGGGGAACTACTGTAAGCGTAATGGGACAGACCAACCTTCGCTAAAAGCATGTTGTAAAGTGTTGTATGTATGTATAGTTCGCGTGCAAGAATAGACTGGAGAAGATGATAGACCAAATTTTACCCTTCTATATGCACAGCAAGGACAATTTAGGTAATGTGGAAACGCCAAAGCTGATGAGAGGCAACCGCTAATCGAAGCACGAGCAACATGAACGCATCATGGGCTCTTGCAATACGAATTGTATAATTTTTTCTCATGATTAGGTATAAGTCATAGATTTCTATGCTGTATGTACCTCAAAATCGGAGTCTCCGGCACATATTTATTCACACCAGGCAATTCAAACGCGATTTTGAACACTTTCTGTTGATGGGGACACGCTTTAGGTTGTTGGGTCCCATCCCCATCGATTGAAATTAACAACGTCAACAACAAAAGGTATAGACGTATGTAGCTCAAACCTGAAAACACTGGCTTTATTGTGGTGACATGCTCACGAGTCATGCGGGTCCACCGTTGTGGGGTAGTGGTTGTCCATGACTGATCAACAATTGCTAACAGGGCGATCAAGGAAATGGGGACAAATGCGTGGCGGTTTCATTTGATGTTTGACCTGGGCATTACCTCTCCAATCGCAACTTTTTCAACGCACAGGTACATACAGTACTGTACATAGGGCAACAGCATTGGATCCCACTGTCACGTACGACTTTAACTTTACTTAATTTTAGCTTCCTGGCGTGGTTTTGTTATCATTTGTTCCTTCTTGGTTTTTTGCTCACTTGACCATTAACGTGTATCAGAGCATTTGCCCGTCTCGTTCAGTGACTTTATCGCTCAAGGTTTGTCTCTATTATCATAGGTGAACTTGTGCCTGGTTACCTGTATGTATATATGCCATAATGTACTGTGCGTCACATTTTTTCTTCAATCGTTCACGGCGGTTGTGCTGGTGAATTCTTTCCAACCACGTGCACGATCATAATATCACTACTTGGGCCACATGTTTGGCAATTTGTCAATCGATTTATCCGTTGTACGAAGAGGTGTTGCATACGTTGACAAAAATTGACCAAAAAGCCACTTGAAACTTTTCCCACCCACGGGCAGCACATCGGTGTAGAGTTTGTCAGCGACGATTTCAATGAGTGTGGCCAGGGGCGGATTTAAGGGGGCGCACCAGGCGAACAGTCACTTTTATCCAGAGCTTGCGTCTGTTTTGAAAACTGACTTTTATCTGGCGCTTGTTCAAAATTTGCAGTTTGAAAACAGCGCGTTTTTTTAAATATTACTTGAGGTGTACGAGACTGAAAGTAGCAATATGGGTTGCAAAATGAGCTTTTTGTCAAAAATTTATTTCGTGCCAGTCAATCTTTACGCATGCACCTCTAAACGGCTGAGGGAGCCGCACTACACCCCAGTGCGCCCCCCGTTCCTACGCCACTGAGTGTGGCAACCTGAAAATTGATTTTATGTCAAAATCATATCAATTAGAATATCGAGGGATTAGTATATGCAGAACAGATATGCTGCCATACATGGCGCCGTTTTTGAGGCCATAATTTGTGGTATGTTCATATCAATACCAAATGTGAGCGATGAAGGCGCAGCATGAATGGCTTGCCAGTTTAACAAACTGAACCACAACCTTGGTGCACTGCATAGTGAAAAACCCTGCCTTCCGTGGAAATAAATTCAACATCTGTGGATTTGCGTGGGAATACTGGATGCGCGCAGTAATGCATATCTCACGAGGCAAACCAACTTCACAATGGGCATCAGCTATGTTTACCTATAAAAATTATTCAATATGCCCTTTTTGGACATATACAACAGCTGTTATAAAAAACGTGCTAGGCTGCAATAGATTTTGCTCAAGTCTATTCAAACTCGCTCACCAGTTCCGGGTGTACATGTGCTTATACATATCGTGCACAATTTTTTGAAATGATAGAATTTTAGAAGAAGATAAGGCTTTGGAAACACCGAACCTCGCCCTCAGTGGTGGTTGAGGTGGATCTATAAGTTTAGCTACATTGATAAACCTTACTTGGAGCGTGTAAGCCAGCCAACCTGCCTGATTTAATCCTGACCGAAGTTAAGTCTAGCCTAGTCCAATGTACCTGTACCAGATATGGCCTGAGCGAGGCCCAAACCATGACTGAGGGCGAGTTGTATCAGTGCCAGCGGGCTGCTCTTATCATAATTGGCATTTACGAGCGGTTGCGTATTGTTATGTGTACATATACAGTATGTATATATTGAATGATGACTGATAAAAACTAAATAAAACAAACTTCCATCGCCGCTGCATGCTGTATGGCTGTCGCCTCTTGCTCGAGGACGCAAACCAGCTATACCTACATAGTTTGTGCACATTATATGCATACTATGTAGTTTATCGTCGACCTTTGGAACACATCATCCAATCTTCGTCGTGTTCAAGATAATGCGTGGTGTTGTGGCTGCGTGTACGAACCGGGGCGAATGTGTTTTTACTGCGTGTGTGCATGTGCATGTGCTGCTCGTGCCTTCAGCTTCGACAGCATGGTGTTCTGACCTGAGCAGAACACCAAAAAAACGCTCGCAACAGCGCATTTCTCTTGCTTTGTTGCTTAACCTACATACATATACTCGGACAATACTTTTGGGAGAAACTTTTCAAACGCGTTGCCTGATCCGTAAAGCTCATTATGCGTGTATTAGTTGCAGCGGTCACGTGACTGCCAGCCGCTCAACACACAAGTCTAACGTAGTGATTTGCGAAATGCTACGAAACTCAGCTGGCCGCGCCAGTTGCGTGTGCTTTACGGATCAGGCAACACGCTTGAAAAGTTTCTCCCAAAAGTATTGTCAGAGTATACCTACGTGCCAAAAAAAACTGTTAATCGTCATAATCTGCGATGAAAGTGCTGGCACGCACGCTGTTTTGTGTGTCAGACATATAGTCCGTCCATCAGCTCATGTCACTTGTGATGCTGCTGGCCGACTTGTTCCCTTCCTCCACGTTCTAATGAAAGAGAAATTGAGTTTCCGAAAAATGATTATTTTTGGTCCTAAATTGTGGTTTTTATGAAATCGACGTGTTTTATCGATTTTAATGTAATTTAATTTTAAATTTGATCTACTTCAATCTTTTTCGACACATTTTATTATTATTTTTTAGTTTTCTGCAAAGTCGGTCACGCTCAATTTCTCTTTCATTAGAACGTGGAGGAAGCGAACAAACCAGCCAGCAGCAACCGAAAGTGCCATGAGCTGGTGGACCGACTATACGCACTGGCATGATATCACGTTATTGCCAAATGGTGTATAAAAAAAAAAAAAAAAAAAAAAAGAAAAAAAAAAAAGAAAAAAGAAAAAAAAAAATAAGAAATAAAAAAAAAAAAAAAAAAAAAAAAGAAAAAAAAAAAAAATAGCTACCAAGTGCAGCCCAATTGAGGGGATTTCAGCTGATGGAAATAATCAAAAATGACTACGATAGTGGATGATCCCTATCCCTCAACACCGGAACTGGTGCCGATTCTGAAACGCAAGTTGCCCAAGGACATTGCAATCAGGTGCGACAGCCGAAATGCGTGTCGTGTGTCTCAGTAGTTTTATTTAATGTTTGCGCTGTCATTCTGTGCTAAATTTGTGCGTTAATTCTAATGTCTTAGACCCAAGTTGTAGATAATCATAGTCGATGCAGGCCCCAAACGAGAACAAGAAATCGTACTATGACATGACAGGCCGGCATCGATCACAATTATCAACGACTTATACGCCCACGACATCAGAATAAGCATGCATATTTACAGTTCTGATTTGGCTCTTATCGGTTTGATCAATGGCTTCCTCGGCACGGGACTGTTGGGCTTACCGATGGCGTTCAAAAACGCCGGACTTTATGTGCGTTGATTGGCTCGGGCTTCTTTCTTTCGCAAGAAAAACATTATTTTCAAATCCTGAATTTTCAGGTTGGCCTCGTTCTTCTGATGATCATCATTCTGATCGACGCCTATTGCATGCGTATGATGGTGCACGGTGCGCATCATTTTGGAAAAGAGTAAGCTGTTGAATACATGTTTTGTGGGTGGACCATCAACACATACTGTACGGATCATGTTGTGAATAATCTGCTCGCTCGCACAATTGAGCAAGCGCCAAACTACATTTTTGACAATAACTGTTGTTTGGAACGTATTTTTTATGACACTATTGCACCACTGACTTGACCACCATGCAAAAGTTGTTTCGTTACCTGTTTATACATACATACAATGTACCAGAACCTGACCAACAGCGTTTCCACAGATAAAAATTGCTGCTTCAACCAATCACAAAATACGATTATAAAAGAGAAGAATTAACGAAATTTGTTATTGTTTTCCATATTCAGCCGTCCGCATCACGCAATCGACTACGCCAACGTTGTGAGAGAGGCGGTGACGGCCAGCGGACCGACCTGTTTACGCAATCACGGTCGTGCGGTCAAGTCAGTGTTGAAAGTTTGCTGGTGCATTCACACGCACTGACGATGTCCCGGTGCACCATCTGACCGTCTGTGTGAAAAACAGGGCGAAACGGGACCACCGAATATAATCATTGCAGGCTGATTGTCAATGGTGTGATCTTCACGAGTTCGTTCGGCATTTGCTGCGTGTATTTCGTGTTCATCGGCTCCAATCTGCAGCAGGTGTTCAACACCTGGCTGGACATCCGCTTGACCATGGTGCAATGGATGGCCATCATGCTTGCACCGGTAGGCTGGCCTTTTATTTATACATTATTCCACCTTCCGTATATTACTTTATCACATCAGATTTTGGCGAAATGTAGTACATATATGTATAATAATCAAAATGTATCAAAAAGTGTAGAATGAACGGCTGCGCACCTAGAGGGCGCCGCTCAAGTTTTTTCAAACATCATGGAAAGTTTGAGAAGAAACTAGGGCCCCAATGAAAATGGATGCCACGCAAACTACTTCACTAATGTCTGAAGTTTCCGTCATGCCAATACAATACACAAAAACGGCATCATGCCAAACAAGCCTACGGATCTGTGAGACTCTGTTTGACAAAAATGAGCATGATTACTACCACAAAGGTGACCGTGTAATCAGCCATTCTCTCTCTCTTTCCAGGTGCTACTGCTGGCACTAATACGGCAACTTCGCTACCTGGCCCTGATTGCCTATGTGGCCAACGTGTGCTACGTGGTGGCTATAGTGATCACGTTGCAATACCTGATCCGTGACCATCTGCCGAGCAGGGAGCTGCCCGCGTTCGCTGGATTTTCCGGCCTGCCCCTCTATTTTGGCACCGCAATGTTTTCGTTCGAGGCGATTTTGTTGGTTCGAACACCGTACAAATTATTTTTTCTGACAACCGTGCTTCTGTTCGCGCAAACGCTAATTATAGTACCATGCGAGATTAGAACCAAAATTAAAGGTTGACTAAATTAAAAATTATCAAAAAGGCATGAACTCAAGTGCAGTGATGTGTCAGATCAGTGCCGGCCGTTGATCAAGCCACACAGATCACATTGTACATCAAGCCATTCACACAGCCGCAAAC
Source organism: Rhynchonema sp. JSB1_4 (assembly GCA_030248065.1). Classification (NCBI taxonomy): domain Eukaryota; kingdom Metazoa; phylum Nematoda; class Chromadorea; order Monhysterida; family Xyalidae; genus Rhynchonema; species Rhynchonema sp. JSB1_4. The sequence goes on from JASAMV010007612.1 coordinate 16,612, forward strand.
GAGTGTTTCCAATGTTACACAGATCCTGCCCTTCGAAAATCGATGCACGGACCCCCATTTCTTCAATCGCTGGAACGGACCATTGAATGTTGGTTGCATCATCACAATGTGCTTCTACGCGGCCGTTGGTTATTACGGGTATCTGAAGACCGGTGATGCCGTACAGGACAGCATAACGCTCAATTTGCCCACAGATCAGCCGTGAGCTCCTGTTCTTTTAAATTGTCATGGGTAGTAACATTTTGGGGTGTTCACCCCGTGATTTCGTCTCTGACGACTGGCCCGGATCACCTAAAGCTGTCAGGCGTTACGGGCCGAAACAGCAACGTGTCACTGGTCTTGCGCAAAGGCGTGCCCTCAAAGCACCTTACCGTCATGGGTGGTATATATGTAAATGAGAGATTAATCAAATGAGATATGTTTAAGTCTGCGCTGTGTGCAATAGTACCGCTTCTGCACTTTAGCGAACAAAAGTTCGATCCCTGATCTGCTATCAGGCCCCATAAGCATTTTTCCCATGATGAATACTGTTAAAGGTGCCGGACCGGGTTGCGATTACATAGGTCATAAAAGGGCTGAAATGCAGAATTCTTCGTTTAAAATAATAATCGAATCAGACGATGGGTTTGATCAAAGTTTTGCAAAGTGACTGCCGTTAACACAGGACGTCTACCGTCTCAACTAATGTGCCAGCAACACTACTTGTTGCTTGCAGGTTGTACCAAGTGACCAAACTGTTGTTCGTGTTCAACATCTACATTTCCTACGCCTATCAATTCTACCCGCCGATCGAACGTATCGAGAAATGGCTGGAGCGCAAACCATTCCGAGCCGATCCCACGATGTGGCAGCGACATCTCGCATCATACGTCATACGCATATTGCTGGTCATGGTCACGTGTTAGCGATTGTTGTTTGGGTGACCATTTTCTACTATACGGTATATAGCTGCGTATAATAGCGAATCGTCTGAAACGGAAAGGTGCCCCTGGGCTGTGAAAGAGGGATATTACTGTACCGTTGATTAGCATAAGTCTGCAATCGGTGGGCCGCACACAGTGGCGTGGCAGCAGTGATTTATCAGGTGCACACTGAACTTCCATGAGACACATTTTTTTGAACAAAAACGCCCCTTTCAAAAGGGAGCACTTCCATTCAATATTATGCCCAGCTGTTTTCCTAAATTATCCTGGTGAGCCAATTGGGGAGCTTCGTCGTGCTGAGTGAGTGACGCACGACAAACTTTATTCACAGTTTTTTCTTTCAGTCGCGTTGGCGGCCCTGATCCCACATCTGACCCTGTTCATGTCACTCGTTGGCTCGGTGGCAACGACGTTTTTGGCCATGGTCTGTCCCCCGCTCGTCTACTGGATGACAATGATCGACAGAGACGGTATTTTGCTGTTTTTTAGGCGAGAATTTGGATCAGGCATTGGGATGGCTCAATGTGAGGCAACCTCAGCCTCACTGTTTTAGGCTGAAGCGTGCTTATAGCTTCCATGAAAGCGTTAAACACCACCAAGGGACGAATTTATTTAGTTTTTCAACGCAGGCTTTGTTCCGCCGTACATGTACCCGGTGTTGATTGGCATTTGTGGCCTGGGACTGGTCGGGCTCATATCTGGCACCTATTCGTCGTTGCTCGGTATTGTCGAAGCGTTTGGCACAACGACGTAACTTTTTTCTCTTGTACTGATATAACTGAAATGGTAATCTACCCTACGACACTGTCGTGACTACCGCCCAAAGTTGTGTGGCTTCTGAAACGATGCTCAGCGAGTTTTTGTTCATTTTTTGATATGTTTGTTTTGTTTTTGTTTGTTCGTGTACATAGGGTGCGCAATTAAAAGTCACAAAAAACGTACAAAACTTATTACTTTATTTCTTACATAATTCGTTCAACAAAACAATTGTTTCACGCAAACCGCTTGAAAATAAAATTGCAACAAACACAACAATGAACCACATAAAAATAATCCGTCGGCCGAAAAAAATCCCTGACAAAATTACAAAACTGCACAGAGGCGCACGCGATGTGTGATCACTGCGTGAGAATGAGTGACTTCCCACAAATAAATGGAGCAACCTGACTGTTTTAAGGTAATTCTTTCAGCACCGGTCAGCAAACGGGTGTATGACGGTTTGATACTCTGGTGCGAGTGGCCCGGTATCAGCCAGCACCTCACCCTGCCCGGTCATCAGCTGAATCCGAAATTGTCGCGTCTGCGGTGGCAGGTCGCGAATTATGAATTCGCAATCTTTGTCGTATCGGTACACGCTAACCGGCACCTGAAATACATGGCCTGAGAAAGTTGTTCAATCGGACATGTGCAACGTCAAAGTACATGGTGCATGTAATACGGTGGTGCGGAAACAGTAGGACTGCACATTCGACCTGCCCCTGTGCTGCCTCAATTTTGACACCTAAATGTTTTCGCAAACTGAACTGAATATTTGCACGATCTTGTGTCCAGCGCTGGGGCAATTGCAGCGACTCTGCAACCACTGCGCCAAATGCAAGAACCCTGATTGTCAAAGATGAGTGGTTATTGACGAACCCTTTGTCGCAACTCCATCCATTGTCCGTTGTCACGCGTTCGGTACTGGTATTTCTGGACGAAATCGCACGGACTGCCGTCGATCGCACACGACAGACCCAGCCAGGTGAGACGCACCGAGATGCCTTCGCCTTGAAACATCAGGAAACAAAATCGACACGCGCGTCATTGAATAGACCATAAATATGGACTTTCATCGCCGGTCATGCACATCCTGGCCATGACCTCATTCAGGCGTTGATATACCAATCAGTTGTCATCACCAAACATTGAACAAACATAGACATTCGCAATTGAAAATAATGATGAAAGAAACAAAAAAATAAACATAAAGTCATAAAAGTGGGCACATATACCTAGTCGATATCCGAATCCCTCCAACGCCGGATCAACCGATCGCCGAGCGGCGGCATCGACATGACGACGACGATCGGATGGGTGTGCTGAAATTGCTGGCTGGCTGATGTTTCACTCTGCAATATTTTCAGCTCAACAACAAAAGAACTATACAGCCAATTGGCTTGTGTATGTCAGTGGATGACAAAAGTGTCCGTTTGATGTTGCACTTGTACGGTAATAATCGTTAACGCAAGTCGTGGATAATCACAGTCGAGGCCTGCGCTATGTGCATATAGTATTTATACACTGCATTTGTTTCTTGCGCTCATTCATGGCGGCGTCGAGCTGCGATGCTCTGCGACTCGCGTCGACTACATTAGAATTAGCCAGATGCTGCATATATGTATGTATGTTACAGGCTGGATGCATACAAGACCAATGCCCCCTGACCTGAAGCGAGCAGTGCGCATGCGAGCAGAGCCATCAGTCGAAGCATGTTGATGGTTGGCTGGAGGAAGGCGATCGCGGTCGGACAAATCAGGTGCTCTGAAATTTGACTGCAACGGAATGTGCGCGAATCAAAATTCAAAATCAAATTCAAACAAAGTTTATGCATAATTTGCTCATTGCAATGAAAAAAATTAAACAACAAAGCACAAGTTGCGACGAGATTTTCACGAAACAGGCCACACAGGTACGAAAATAGCGGTTTTGTTTGTCGATTGCAAGATCACGAGGTACAATATCAACACGGCGACTTGCTCAGATTGGCACAGTTGGGTTTCAGAAACAAACACAGACAGTAGACACCTGAGGTTGCAACTTTTTTTGCGACCCCATACCCAGAGAACGCCGTTCCTAGCACGATACGCTGTGTAAAAGTCATTCCGGACCTAAACAGTGATAACGACCTTGCGCAGCATAGTGATAGGCAGTCGAAAACTTGCATAATCATATATAGGTTGATGAGGAGATCGTTCCGTCGACATGCCGAACCCAAAGAGATCGCTTGTACAAAATCTAGTAAGAGCAACTGCTTGTAAGATCTATTCAGTTGGTTGTGCATGGTGAATTAAAAGAAGTGTGACCGACAGCACACAAGCGTCTGCATAAACACAACGCATATAGTATGTAGCTTCAGGGTCTACACATATTTCATAAAAATGGCTGCCGTAGCCCTGATACAGTTCTCTCGGAGTAACTAGGTTTGGTGATCAGACGCCCTGTCGTTGCGTTTTGCTTTCTTTGTTTGTTCCGTGATTCATGTTTCTTTTTTGGCGTAATTCGGTGGCGTTTGCGGCGTGGTTTGATGATGTGGAAGCATGAAATACATGAACCAACAAAAGGAAAAGCAAAACAGCGGCACGACAAGGTGAGGTCACCGGACCCAACCGCGGTCGACGGCAGTCGATTACGGTTACATGTGGGGTCCGTTGCGAATGCGGTGACTATACGCAGTCACCGCGGTTGAGCTCAAAACTCCTGCGACTGCGAACGCTATGGACTCGGAGATCTGCGTATTTGCAGAAATCCAGATATTTGAAACTGCTGTTTCATGTATGCAAGCATGCAATTGACAAAGTGCACCCGGTTAATCTTCAGCGCAAATATGCGAAACTAAAAGGCGCCGAGGCATGATAATGTGCATGCACTTGACACCAAAAGTAGCAGCAATAACCGCAGATACATCGGAACATGTAAAATCGGCTAGTTCTAATGTAGCCAACGTAAGTTGTTGTACGTGTATAAACCGTATAATATGACATGGACAACGATTACACACGATTTGCGTTAATTACGTAAGAATAAACTGCAAAATCTGCACAAAGTATTACATACTGTATATGCGCTCAAAGTTCAGGCGTGGTGCTGTGGACGGTTCACACCGTGCAAATGTACTTGCCAAAAAAGCCGACGCCGCTGTTGGAAAAAATGACGCCGATTTCGGTGAAAAAACGACAAGCGTGACTTACAATAATGCGACCGTCAAAACATGTGTATATCTGCGCCTGGCTGGCGGCGACGTGTGAAGCCTGTTGTTTTATTCGAAGCCCACCAACAACGTCTGATAAGCGGCTCGTGATATTGATCAGCAGGTTTTTTTGACATTTGTTGGTGATCTTGGCAGAACGTTTTTATACCGTGCATCTTTGGCGCTTGAGAATACAAGTATACGAATTTAAAATAATTGGAGCTGATTTGGCGTGATTAATGGTTTCACGACGAACTTGCATTGAACGTCACAGCAGTTTGGAAAACTCTTGGAGCAACCATAAATTCCATTTAAAGCGCACGTCCCACGTTTATAAACGTATGAACGTTGCAAAAAACGGAGTTTTATGGCGCTCGTTATTTTCCCTGCATCTGTTTATGGATCACTGATTTGTGTTTACACACTGGGAACAAGCAGAAGAGTGTGCATTTTATTGGCCCGGAGGAACCATAAAAAGTCCACAGTTCCCGGATGCCACGTAAAAAAGTACCGGGGTCCTTTTCGGGCGAAAGCGAGCACGAACGCTTTGTTCCAGAACAGAATTGTAATACATACGTCATGCTCACGTGTGAAATACGTGAAATGCGTGATTTTGATCGGAGGCACAGGTAAAATAGGGTGTTTAGTTGTTGGTATAGTGTTTCAATGTCATAACAGTCCAGAGGCGGTATATAGAAAATGTTTCAACTCCTTGAAAACAGCAGTCATCGTCGCGGATGATAGCTAACAGGGGTCGAAACATGCTTGTTACTTGATGGCTGCTGTACATGTTGGGAAAAGCTGGTCCAGTTGCCTTGACAGAGAGAAAACGCGAATTTTCGATTTCGGGATAGAAGGCACGGGTTGGCGCAAGGTTTGTCCTAAGCCAAATAATAAGCCTAAGCTTAGGCCCAAGTATAAGCCTGAGAAAAAGGGAAGTCAATTTTGAAACTGGACTAGCTTTTCCCAAAATGCGGCTGCTGTTGCGATGAAACATTTGCTGTATACTTTGTTTGGACCGAGAATAAAATGAAGGACTGTACATAGCAATTGGTGTAATAGCGCACAGCTCTGGAAATCCGGGTTATTTGTAATCAGTCTTCCCCCCAGCGCATCTGAGTCAGGTTTATCTGGTTTATCGGCTTTTATTTCTAATCAGTCTTCCCGGCACGAAATGGAACTGTATTTGCTTTCGCCCGGGTTTTTGTCGTTCATCCCTTTGCAGAGGTTGGGAGCAGGGTTGAAAAAAAATTTTTTTATTAGAGCACTGTTTTTTTTAAAAAAAACACAAAAAAATTATTTTTCTTGGAAAAAATTTTTTTAATTACAAAAAGTAGCGCAAACGTCGTTTCAGGTGAAATGGAGGCGATACACAAAAATTTTTGAAAACTCAAAATTTTTCGTCACGTGACCCCTCACGTGGGGATCATCAACGTATACTCTGACAATTCTTTTGGGAGAAACTTTTCAATGGCGTTGCCTGATCCGTAAAGCGCATTATGCGTGCACTGGCTACAGAAGTCACGTGACCGCTATAGCCAGTGCACGTACCCATGCGCTTTACGGATCAGGCAACGCTGTTGAAAAGTTTCTCCCAAAAGAATTGTCAGAGTATATGTACGAAGGCGATTCGGTTATTCTAGCAGGAGCTGAACGTGACGTGGACTGTACACGACTATTTTATCTATCAGTGTTTGTCGGTAGTATAAATATCACGCGGACGTGGGGGCGACTAACTGCGTAGATTGTCGCAGGATACTAAATTTCACGTGCCAAACATAGATGATAATGATTCACCGACAATAGGAAGCAATTATCGTTTATGTATTGTAGCTGGTAAAGTTCTGATCAAAGGAGCGATGTGCCGGAGAATGGCAAATATGCTCCTCCAAAAAGCCGCCACTGGAAACAAATTAGTTGTTCTGAATAAGAGCGCCGCATCTGCAGACATTTTATTCATGTCTCACATGCTTATACAAAGTGCGGGCATATTTGGGAAATTGATTGAAACCTCATATTCGATGTGAATCCTAAGGCTGTAAGCAGATAAACGCGGAATGGCAGATTTCTGCATTCCGCATTCCGCGTTTATCTGCTCACCTTTGCGGAATTCTGCATTTCTGCAAGTAAATTTATGCTTTTGGTCAAACCTCTCAGTTGCTGTTTGCGTTAACACGCAACATTTTGAGGTCAGCACGATGGAAGTTGTCATCGTCGCTCAAGCACGCACCATTCCGCAAAGGTGAGTAGATAAACGCGGAATGCGGAATGCAGAAATCTGCCATTCCGCGTTTATCTGCTAACCAATTTCCGCATTCCGCGTTTATCTGCTCACAGCCTAAGCTAAGCCCCCAGGGGGCGTACTTGGCGTTCTCCGGTACCGGAATTCTCCAAATAGAGCCCCTATGAATAATGCTCTCAAGACACTGAATGAAATGAAAAGTTTCTGTTCATGATCCTGCGCCAGTATACGTACAACTTGTATGTACACATGGTGCCTATTCGTTTCCATACGCTCTGTATAACCGTTTCACAGATTGGTGGGGCTACAATATAGAAAACCATGGTGCCGAAGAAGCACGCACTGACTTATCATTTAAAAAACTGAGGTCCATCACTTCTTTATGAGTCATTTTGGCGGTCAAACTAAGCGCCGCAGGCGCGATTTTGGGAAATTTGACCCAACTTAGAAAAAATTTTCAAAAATTTATGCCTCAAAAAGGCCATTTTTGGAAGAATTAGGCGATTTTATTTTTCCGAAAAACTCGTGTTTTTAATTAAAAAAAACAGAATATCTGGCTCTTCAAAAAAAATTTTTTTTTCAATTTTTTTTTAATTAACCACTGTTTTTTTTGAAACAACCCTG
>JASAMV010007613.1:0-20729 GCA_030248065.1 Rhynchonema sp. JSB1_4
ACTCAAATAAATAAATAAAATAAATAAATAAATCCCACCAAAACCAAAATCCAACAATTCACTCGGTCCAGACCACTTCTGACTGCTCCCACCATTACTGTCAATGCTGAGCCTGTCACTGTTGTGCAATCACATAAATATCTTGGTCCTGTTATTGATTCCAAATTTGATATGTCTGATCACGCTACTATTACTTGCGCTCGAGTGAAACGTAATGCTGGATATTTGAATCGTGTGTTGCTTCGTGATGTTTCATTGAATGTTCGTCGATACTTCGATGTTACATTGTTGCAATCTGTTCTCTTGTATGCCATTGAAGCCGTGTATCCCACCCATAATCGTGACCGTGACTTGTATGAGCGAACTCAAAAGTATTGTATTCGTCTGTTTCTCGGAAATTGGAATCGTGATGTTGATTATACTACCCTACTTGATTTGTTTGGTGTTCGTGCTATCAGCTCAATTGTTTTCTCTAGGCGTATGAAATTGATGCACATGTATATCTGTGGTTTCCGCCATTTTCCTGTTGGCTTTATTGTGCGGAAAACTACTGTGTCAAATCGCAAAAGTTCTCGTTCCAATCATTCCCGTGCTGTTACGGTACCCAGATGCAAATATTCTGTCTTGTCCTCTTCACCTCATGTATTGATGTCCAATGTGTACAACTGTTTGCCTGCTGATATTGTCGTGTCCAAATTTTCAAAATTTTGTAAATGGGTGTCCAGCGATGAAGGTGTACTGTATGTGAAAGAAAAGTCGAAATTGCATAATGTTCAGATCGTGTTGCGGTGTGGCGCGTAAACATTATTGTGTGTGTCAGTTGTGTAACGTTGTCATTATTATAATATTGAATTATTATATTCATGCAAATGTACTCCAACTCTTTATGTAATTGGTGCCGGCTAAATTGTAAAACCCTAGGTATTCATCGTTACTGTCACGCCTCGAGCGGTTGTTGATGCTTACCCTTTTCGTGTCTGAAACGAAATAAAGTGCTACTACTACTACAGATTGATGAATGTCTGTTTGATGTTATCGATGCAAACGAATATCTAGGAGCTGTTATTGATTCTAAGTTTGATTTTGATCTGCATACTACTGTCACGTCCGTGAAAGTGAAGAAAATTGCTGGTTCATTGTACCGTAGCTTTCGTAATAATCTACTTGTGTCTGTCATGCGTTATCTGTATCAAACCTTGATTTTGCTTCTGTCGTGTACTATTCGTGCGAAGTGACCTATCCCATACATGAATATTAGCCTTATTTGTGGGAATGAATGCAAAAATTTATTATTCGCCTGTTCTCTGGTAATTATGATCTGTCTGTGTCATATCCGCAGAATCCCACGTGCTTAAACTCATATTCTCGCTACCTGTGGTATTGTTATCATGTCTCATCTTTACAATGCTTTACCTGATTTTGCTTTTTTCCTGCGAATGGGCACATTCAAGGGAGTCATTCGTTCGCAGAGCTTGATTGTTGAATTGTTGTACAAATTGTGATTGCTGCCAGTGAAATTTATTCCGTCTATGTGTGAAATGTAATTAACCGTTCATGCTGTGTTTCTGTGGTTTCTGTGTTTTCTCCTCCTTATCAACATCATCTACACCTCCCGATCCGTAACTATCCACTGGCCCACGGAACACTTGTAATTATGTATGGTTTCGTCGTTGCTGTCCAGCTTATGCGTGTTGTTGACGTTACCATGTTGCTCCTGATGCAATAAAAACTTGAACTTGAAAGCTTGAAACAAAGGGTTAGACGGCAGGAGCCGAAACTCGCCAGTAATCAACGCGTTATGCGTGCCACAAGCACCACGACATTTGATTAAATCTCGCTTTGTGCAAGCGCAGCACTGCAACAAGCAAACCGTGCACGGCAGTACAAAGCGATCACTGGCAGCAACTTATGTTTCACTCGACTAGTGATGGGCTCGCGCCTGAAATTTTTTTTTGGGCTCTTTTTTTCGCTCTTCGCTCTCTCGCGCCCGGAGCGAAGAGCGAGCGAAGGCAAATTTCAATTTCGCGCTCGGGCGCGAAGAGCGATTTCGCTCTTCGCTCTTAGAGCGAAGAGCGAGCGAAACTTTTTTACAAATTTCGCTCTTTGATACTGTGAATAGCAACTGGCCAGAATTTTGTGCTTTCATCAAAAAAGGAGTGCAGAACAGTTATTGGTCTCACACTCAGTCGCACAATGGGCGAGTCACACTGCCCAGCCCATGCATGAGTGCTCTGTTTCCAATATCGAATCGGAATGGTAAATAAAATACCTTTATGTTCCGTTTACTTAAATTTTGATCATTGAATTTTGAACCAGACATTGATATTGACGCACACTGATACACTTGTGAACTCTGAACCGCCACACCAAACGTATGCTCCCGGAAGGACTCGAACCTCCGACCTCCCAGCCACCAGGCCTGGATAGCCAGTTGCTCTACCAACTGAGCTACGGGAACGCGGTCTGGCTGCCGCTCAAAGTTGCACTTATACCCATGCAACCGTGCAGACACACACTGCTTTGCACGCCACACGCTACACGTTGCGCTGGCTAGCAGACTTCCAGTCCACACATCCTCCCATTCACGGAAGGTTTGACCTCAAGCCTGCGGGTTTCCACCCGTCTTTTTTCCGAACCGACGCTACGACAGGCACGGAGCTACCCTGAATCCGGCAGAGTAGCCGCACTCACCTTTCCACAGGCAAGCACTCGCGGACTTCCGTCCCACCAGGGGATCTCCGCTTCACGCACCTTCGCATCGTGTCCCATCACATAGGCACTTGCGACCCAACCCTGAATACGGCAGGATTGTCGCTGCGCACTTCCCTTTCCACAGGCAAGCACTCGCGGGCTTTGACCCACAAGGGGCTAACCGCTCGCACCTCGGGTCCCACACGATAGCGCCACCTCCCTCTTTCAGAAGGTCTGACCCCAGACCGGCTCCTTGGCCGTGACTGCGGGTTGGTTCATCTCAACTTGGGCTCACCAATTGTGAACTCTGAACCGCCACACCAAACGTATGCTTTGCCAAGCTATATTCGCTATTATGCATTTGCAGACATTTTTTCACATGCCCGAGAATTCTAAACGATGCTCCTAATTTGGTGCGTTATCAGAACAGAACTTCCGACCTCGGTACACTTTAAATTGTTTTCGTTGCAATGTGCTGAGAACAGCTGTGTTTCTGCTACCAGAATTTGCATTTGTCATACGTTCACAGCATCATTATCATGAGCTGCAGACCGGAGTAAATTTGGTGACCAGGAAATGGCCAAAAAATGGGGACCAGTCACAATTGAGCAAACTTCTCACAAAACTGATTGTGCATAAATAATTTAAACCAAAGCAGAATATCAGGCTGGTATTGGAGCTTTTTGGCCGCATTGATGGTTTGCTTTATTTAGATGGTAAGTGTTGGAAGTTTGATGATGTTAATCTGCCATTAGGAAAACCCACATATAATATTCTGCGGTTCAATAATTCGACTGTATGCACACATGCACACATGGTGACGTACAGCTCATGTAGCTCTCTTTCTCTCTTTTTGTATCTGGGCTTCGCTCTCTCTTTTTAGGTTGGACATTGCGCGGCTTGCTCTGTAACACATGTTTGGATTTCCTGTTCACGTCCGTAGTTTTATTTGTAACGTTTCTGACTCATAATTCATTCTTTCTAACTTACATGAAATGTGCGTTTGAAGCCGTGTTGTGGAATTTGTTGCACACAGAAAGAATCACATAATACCTACGTACTCACAACAGTTGAGAAAGTGCATGACAACAAGTTTGCGGCCACGTTGAAAGACTCACAAGTGCAGCTAAAAGCAAGAAATCCGACATTTGGCATCCCCTGCGGGAGATTGATGCCTCAAAGTTCAGCGTTCATCTGTCAGCGTTCAGAGCAGTTGTTTTAGCAGCGGTCAGAGTACATCTGCCAACTGGTGACACACTGTCAATTGATCATGCCGGGGACTGATGAGACCGCAGCGACCACTAGCGGTGGCACTTCGGGCATCAGTCGCGGAAGTGGTGCAATTCGTATGAGGATTGGTCCATGCAATGCGTCACTGAGAAAGATGATTGCAGACACTCCAAATTACGACCCACTAATTGACGATCAATCAGATGTGCCTGAAAAGGAGCAGCTTTCCACAATTAAATGTGAAATCACAAGCACATTGGATAGACTGCAAGCTCAGCTCGCGACTCTGGAAAAACAGGATGAAAAATGGGAAACGTTGATGACGGATCTGGAAGGAGATCAAGTCGCATATGCAAAAGAAGCGAAACTATATGACCAGACAGCAGTTCAGGGATATCTGGTGACGCTGGAGGAGGGTTCACAGATGAGATCGGTTCTGAAAGCAAAGCTGACAGAGATTGAAGATCGATTGGCTGACATTCGAATTGAAACAAATGCATCTGCACAGGCCAGAGCTAACAGCACATTCATGGCTCCTCGACTCTCAGACCTGTCCGATCAGGATCGTCAGACTTCGAGCGCCATTCGAGTGTCAAAAATCAATCTCCCTGATTTTCACGGTGATCAGCTGAAATGGTTCGAGTTTTGGCACTTGTTCAAATCAGGAGTCGATGCGACAAATGCGAGTGAAGCGGAAAAGATGGCACATTTGAAAGTGCATCTGAAAGGCAAAGCCGCAGGTGTTCTCAGTGGACTGACAGCGACGAACGAGCACTACAAAGAGGCATGTGATCTGCTGGAGAAACGCTATGGGCGTCCACAGGCCATTCGGGAGGCGCTATTTGAACTGATTCAATCTCATCCACGTGTCGAGGACAATGTGAATCATCTTCAAAAGTTCTTGGACACAGTTGAGATGTGTTTGCGTCAATTGGGCCATTTGGGCTTCAATACTGAAACATCGTCAATCAACGAACTGTTGGTGTTTCAGTTGAAACAGAAACTGCCTGAGAACGTGCAATGGGAAATCGGTGGTGATTTTTGTGGTGATGATGAGGATGAAGAGCCCAAAGAGTGGACGGTCAAGGATTTGAAGAAAAAATTGAAGCACTATGTGAATCGCAAACTGGCATTAGTGAAGTCTGGCCATGCCGCCAAAGGCGAGAACAGGATGCCAGCCAAGAATAATAACAAGCAGCAGCAGAACAAAACACATGCGGTCGACAATACTGGCAGACAGGGTGACTCATTTGCTGTGACCACACAACAGAACATGAACTGGGCAAAGCCGAATGGTGCATACAGTCAAAGTAAACCCAAACCACAGCCATGGCAAAAGCCACAAGGTGGCTTCAGACCGCAAGGTGGTCAAAAGCCACAAGCTGGTGGAAACGGTTTGTCTTGCATATTGTGCAAATTGCGGGGCCACACAAGCGTTGACTGTATGCGTTATGCGACTCTGTTTGAACGTCAAGGTCGGTTCTGGGAACTGAAATTGTGCTACAAGTGCGGAAAACCGGGGCATGTGTCGCAGTATTGCATGTCGCCCATTAGGGAGTGCCAACAGCATGGAAGGAAGCACCACCCAGCGTTGTGCAAACCAAAACAGAAACCATTGGCACGAACCCAGAACAGAACGTCAAATGCAAAATGCATGATGACCCAATCTGAGGAGCAGGATGGCTCCAGATCTGCGTCGGAACTGGAATGTGAGTCTGAAACTGAAGGTGAAAAATCGAATGCGATGAATGCACAGTCAATGAATACAAGCAGCAAGCACAGCAAAGCAAAGACTGGCAGAGTCAGAAAAAAGGGGGTCATGTTGACGGCTCGCGTTTGGGTGAGAAATCCCGAACAACGGCATTTGAAAATGAAAGTCAATTTGATGTTTGACTCATGTTGCGATCGGACGTTCATTGATAGTCAGAAGAGAAAGCAGTTGAAATTGAGCACAAAGGAAAAAGAAACGCTTAGCATGGCGACCTTTAGTGCAATGAAACGATTCAAACTGCAGACCGATCTGACGGAATTGGAAATTGTGCTACCTAATGGCAGAACGTTCCTGATCGAGGCCAACACGTCTGACCGTCTTGCGCCCCAGCACGTGCGCCCACAGTTCACTGATGAAGATCAGCAGGTCTTGGAGACCCTGAACATTGATCTGATGCATGATATGGCAGATGACTCCACGGAGTTTAAACCGGACATCCTGATCGGTGCTGATTATATGTGGGACCTGATTGAGGAAGGCAAACGTGTGAAATTGCCATCAGGATTGAAACTGATCCCATCGGTGGCTGGTTGGTGCACAGCAGGTCAAATGGACGCTGATGCCGTGGCTAACTGCAGTCATGTCATGAGCAGTACCTGTCTGTTCACACACACCGATAAACAGCATCCATCGGAAACGGAACGGTTGTTGATCAGATCAGAAAAGAAAAATGATGCTGATTTGAGCAAATTTTTTGCATTGGAGCATCTGAGCATTTCTGATGATCCAAAGATCACCGGTGATGACTTGGCTGTTGAACATTTCAACAAAACTGCCAAAATTCTGGAAAATGGCAAGCCGGAAGTTCAACTGCCATACAAAGACGAAAACGTGCATCTGAAGGACAACTTCGGGTGTGCAATGCAGCGCTTCAAGTCAGCGAGCAAGAAACTGACAGCTTCCCCGGACGACCTGCAGCAATGCATTCAAATTGTTGAAAAGTTGAAAGCGAATGGAAGGGTTGAAACGGCACCGGACAAAGGGGGAAATAAGACATTTTATATCCCCTGGTTGCTGGTCAAAACGCTTGATAAAGCAACGACCAAAGTGCGTATGGTGCTGGATGCGTCGGCCACTCGTGATAAGAACGACAGTTCATTGAATGACGTGTTGCATCGAGGTCCCATCAAACTCCCTGATTTGGCAGGGTTGCTGCTGCAGTTCAGGATGGGAAAGTACGTGGTTCTGGCTGACTTCGAATCGGCATTTCATGGAGTGTCATTGGCTGAAAGCGATCGTGATGTCATCAGATTCCTGTGGTTCAAGGACCCGACTAAACCGTGGCAAATCGAGGGCAACGTTGAAGTGTTGCGCTTCACAGTGGTGCCATTTGGTGTCATTTCTTCACCGTTTTTGCTTCAGTCTGCATTGGAGCTATTGTTGAAATCTGAGAACAATGAGAAAGCGGATCAAGTGCTGAAGTCGCTCTATGTGGACAACATCATATTGGGCGCTGACACCGAAGAACAGGCCATCGAGCTCTACGAATACCTAAAGCCCATGGCACATGGTTGGCAGATGAATCTGCGTGAGTTCATGTCAAACTCGGCAAAGTTCAGAAGCTCGGTTCCGAACGAGGATCAAGCAAAAAGTACGGACGTCAAAGTGATGGGCATGCAATGGGATGCGCTCAACGACATATTGAAAGTTCAAGGACTGAAACAGCGCAGTCATGACGGACACTGGACAAAACGGGAAGTCTTGATGCGAATTGGTTCCCTGTACGATCCACTGGGATTGTTGGGTCCGGTCAAGTTGAAAGGAAAATTGTTCATGAAGCAGTTGTTCGTGGGACAATACCCCTGGGATGAACCATTGTCAGAGGAACTGACGAAGGAATGGTTGGAGGTGGAGAAAGAGCTGTGTGGCATCGGAACAATTGAAATACCCAGATACATCGAAAACGACAAAGGTTCTAAATATGAATTGCATGCATTTGTTGACGCAAGTGGCTACGCATATGCAGCAGCGATTTATTTGCGAGTCACACGGGCAGACGGCACTCATCACTGTCATCTGGTGTTCTCCAAAGACAGGGTGGCACCAGTGAAAGTGCCCACTATCCCACGAATGGAGATGCTGGGGCTGGTCATTGGTTGCCGTCAAGTGCTATTTGTCAAAGCAAAGCTTGAAGAGCACATCAAGATTGAGAAAATGTTCGTCTGGTCGGATTCGCAAGTCGTGCTCAGTTGGTTGAAATCACCGAAACCATTGAGTGTCTGGGTTGAAAATCGAGTGAAGGAAATCAAGCGATGTGACGCAACGTTCAATTATGTGAACACGAAATTGAATCCAGCTGACTGCGCTAGTCGCACATTGAGCTGCGACAAGATCCGTGACCTCGACCATATGTGGTGGACTGGGCCAAAGTTTCTGTCTCTGGACCACTCAGAGTGGCCACAGACCAACATGCCGTCGATTACAAGTGAAACATTGGAGTTAATCGAACAAGAAGTGAAATCAGCAGCGCGTATGCCGGTGATTGAATTGACGTCGGCCACAGTGGCGACAGCACAGTCGCGCAAGGCACCCAAAGTAAAACAGCAGCCAGCTGTGTTCAGGGTCACACGGGTTTCCTCCCTGACTAAACTGCTGCGTGTTGCCGTTCATGCGTTGAGATTTGTGAAAAAAGTGACGAAAAACGTCAGTCTGTCGGATCGTTTGACTGGTAAACTGCATAAAATTGCCAGTGATGTGCGCGCACCGATCATGAGTTCCGAAATGCATGTTGCACAGTATTATTGTGACGCACAAACTCAACGAGAAGCGTACAGTGATGTGCTGTATGCTCTGACTCACTGCACCCATCACCCACTGGTGCACTCTCTAAACCTGAAACTGGATGATGAGGGCCTCATCAGATGCCATTTTCGGACTGAAAACGTCAAACCGCAAGAAAGCGGCCAAATTTTGGTCCCAAAGGCTCATCCATACACAGCGCTATTGGTGCAAAGTATTCACAAACGGCTGAAACATGCAGGTGCATCACAATGCTTAACGCAGTTGCGTGAGCGTTATTGGGTACCGTCAGGATACAGTGAAGTCCGCAAGTTCGTGAAACGTTGTGTGCGTTGCAAATTGCTGTTTGGCGGTGCGTACAAATTACCGGTTATGGCACAACTGCCACCAATGCGTATCATGTACTCACCACCATTCACATACACAGGAGTGGACTACATGGGTCCAACAACGATCACATCGGAATTGGGTGACAAAAAGGCATGGTATATTTTATTTGTGTGTCTGAGTGTCCGACCCGTGCACCTAGAAGTGGTTCTAGACATGTCAACCAACACGTTCTTGATGGCACTGCGTCGGTTTATCGCCATGAGAGGCAAACCAAAAATGCTGTATTCAGACAATGCCAAAACATTTTTGACGGCAAAGTCGGTTCTGGACAAGACTTGGCCCCCGAAACAGCATGTTGACGATGTCATTTCGTATTGCGCAAACGAAGGCATCGAATGGAAGACCATCACCCCGTTGAGTCCCTGGATGGGCGGAGCTTATGAACGTGTAGTCGGCATGGCAAAAAAAGTCATGAAAGCAGCCGTAGGCAGGAAGAAAATGTCACTGGATGAAGCACATACATTTGCATATGAAACAGCGTCGGTTTTGAATGCGCGTCCTATTACGGCTGTACGTGCCGACGAGGTTGACTCACTGCAGGTGATAAGGCCGTGTGATTTCTTGAACAATGGTCGTGAGACAGGCACACCTCAGTTTGAGTCAGATAAGCACGACCCTATTTACAACACAAAGACAAGCAACGCGGCACAAATCGCACAGGCTTGGGAACAGAGCAATGAACGCTTGGACAAGCTCTCAGAGCGATTTTACACCGAATACATTAACTATCTGAGAGAACGAACGCAGCGCGCTCATAAACAACCGCCTGGCACACACAAACAAGCAGCCCGCTGTGGTGATGCAGTGATCATTCATGAGAATAATCAGCCACGCGGTTCTTGGCCCGTTGGAAAAATTGTGAAATTGTTGCCAAGCTCAGATGGCGAAGTGCGATCAGTTGAAGTGAAGTCAATTACTGGTCGACGATTTGAACGGCCAGTCAGTGAGCTCTATCCGTTTGAAGCAGATTACAGCGATTACAGTGAACCGGACGAAGCAACGCACAGCGAAGTCAAAAGTGACAAACACAACGAACAGTTGAACACTGTTAACGACGGTGCACAAAGAAACAAGGTGCCAAGAGAACCAGTGCGCAGGTCGAAACGTTTACTGGGTCTGGCACCCAGCATGACAACCATCATGCAGTTGGCGCTGCTCATATTGATATGTGCGTGTGGTCTGGTTAAAACGGATAGCAATCATAAAGCAGGAGAGTGCGTGTCCACGGATGGATTGACATTGGTATTTTCGGAAACGTGTGTGGAAACTGGGTGGGTGATTTATCGAAACAAGTCGACTGAAGAGTTGTGCTGGGTTGAAAAAATATGCCCAGAAGGAGCTGTAGCCAAAGGAAGCTGCGGTCAGAAATGTGACTGCGCGGCTTGGGCTCAACATTGCTCGTTTGGTGGGGAACATTCAGTGTCAGAAGGTGATGTAAAGCGTGCACTGAGCTGGAAACTGATGGATATCTGCTCCATGGAGCCAACGCCGCTCTGTGATGCAAATGCAGTCACTGCAAAAATACCGCAGATCCAGCTTGTGAATGGCAGCACATATTATGTGCGTCAAATTGAAACCGTCACCGAAGAAGGCACCCCCGATAAATTTGAGTGCATCGGCCAAGGAACTACCACAGGCACGCCCCAATATTGCAAATCGCACTCGTGCTCGAAAACCGGATCCAAACTTTGCTACTATACTCATGCCGAGACCACGTACTACGTGGATGAAACCAATGTGCGCATACCAATTCACAGTTGGGGGCATGTTGAAGTACAGTACTACCGAAAGAAAGAAAGTCCGGTTCAACGTACATGCATTGAGTGCTTTGCTGAATGTGTCAAAGGTGGCGTAAAGATCAGAACTGCAAGGAACTCAAGCCTGCTGGAAGTATGCACATTGCCGGTGTGCTACAAAATATCGTTCCCACGTGAGCATGAAACCATGCTGTTTCCGGACGAGGTCACTCTACATGAGCACACGGTAACCGTCAACGTCTGGAAAAATGGCTATCAAATTAGTCAGATGGGTGTGGATTGCAAATCACAACCATTCTGTGAGCACATACAATGTACATTCTGTGCACAAATGATCATGAATCCCCACTGCGCACCCAGATCGTCGCTATTGGTCATGTTCATATTGGTGTACTTTTTCTCAATGGCAATGTACCTGTTGACGAAGGCTCTCAGTATGGCTATGAAATGTGTGGTGAACTCAGCGAAAAGCATAGTGTTCATTGGCAAGCTGTGTCACTATTGCTCCCGTCGTTTCAAGCGCAAAGCCTATCGCGAAGCATTTTTGCCATTGTATACACTAATGCGAGACGAACAAAATGGCATAGGTGTAGCTGACGCCACACCGACAGAAGGAGAGACTAGTGAACCGCCGACGGAAGTCATAACGGAACAGGTGCGAACCCCGTTGCAATCGCGAAGCAGGTGGCGTGGCGTGCAATATCGGGCTAACCCACCTTCGGTCACGTTTATGGCACTTGTGGCATGCCTGCTGGTGTTGACAGGGTGTAAATCTGGAGCACATGCTTGTTCTGAAGCCATTACGATCACAGCCGAGAACCAAATGTGTACACCAGAAGGCAGCGAAATGAAATGTGTTTTGAATGAAATCACCCGCCTGAATATGGTGCCAGCTGGACAGTCCAGCTGTTTGTTGGTGCGAAATGCGGCCGGCGAGCCAATGGGAACATTGCAGCTGGAAACAGAAGCAGTTTATCAAGCGTGCCAGAAAACGAATCTGTTTTTCACCCGCAGTTTCACGCAAAAAGTGGAAGCGGTCAGGCGATGTTCCGGTGCCGGCAGCTGTCATGGAAACGTTTGTGCTGAGACGGAGAGCACAACGATGATCAAAGAGTTGGACGGACCGGCAAATCAACATCCGGGTCATACGTATTGTGTGGATTCCCTCGGTTGTTGGCCGTCAGGATGTATGTTGTGCGACGCCAGTTGTCTGTTCTATCGTACGTTCGCCGTCCCAACGTCGAAAACGGTATTCGAAGCATTCGAATGTCCAAACTGGGAATACGAAATCAAAGTGAAAGCCACACTGATCACGCAAGAACGACGAATTGAATCATCATTCACCCTGGTTCCGGGAGTTACGGAAGAAAACAAGGACATCCGAGTGGGGGTCACATCCATTACACAGCCAGCCATACCGCTGTTGTCCAAACAGTTTATTTATGACGGAGCGCGTATTGTATTGGCTGACACCTCACCGTCCGGATCACCGATCAGTGGCACCGTTGGTGCACTGCAGTGTGCAACACGAGCGAAAGCAGAAGCCTTTGATTGCTATCTGGGCCTTGACTCGTGTCAGTGCACCCCAAGACGGGATCGTGCGTGTTGCAGCTGCAATCAACTGTCAATTGAAGAACTGTACTTGAAGCCAGAGAAAGTGTTACCGATTGAAACCAGTGGAGTTCTGTTGCTACCTACTGATGATGGCAGCGTCAGGGCATCGTTCAGTCAATACATCGCAATTGAACTGCAAGTCGAACTGTCAGGCATGACAATGAGAACAAAAACAGATAAGAACTACTGTACCGTCGAATTGAAATCAGTCTCAGGCTGTTATAGTTGTCTGACAGGCATGCGACTCAGTTTTGCTTGCAAATCTGACATCTCGAGAACGTTGGCGTATGTGAAATGCGACTCGCTAACGTTCGTGACGCAGTGTGCGCCAGGAGCGAGAGAACAGAAAGTTAGGGTGCATTTTACTAAAGCACGTGTGGACGAGCATTGCGTCGTCCAATGCAGTGCAGGCACCAGCGAATTCAAAATTGAAGGCAACTTGGCTTTCATACCAAACGATCGAATTGGATCAGTCACAAATCTGATCAGTAAACCGGTGGTTCAGGAAGGGTTTGACTGGTCGAATATCACGGACGCACTGAAGACTAATTGGTGGACCACTCTGCTATTAGTTGGTGGCGTAGTGCTTGCGTTATTGATCAGCATACCCTTAGTGCCAGTTGTGATCCCAATGATACCAAAATTGGTCAAAAGTTTGATTGACGCGATCCAGGCCGCTCGCACACGAGCGACCAAGAAAGATTGACGAAAGACGATCATCGGGTCACATTATGTACATACACATCATTTATATATCATTATATGCATTAGATAGAAGTGTGAATATTTCATGCATAATTCATTTTTATGTTTGTTTGTTATTTTACATCACAGAGGGCGTGCGGCACACAGTCAGCAAGCAGATACAACGAACACACCTCGCGCTTGCTTGGGGAGGGAGACAAGTGTGAAATGAAATCGCATCTGACCAGCTGAGAACCAGCGAATGCATAAAGCTAAATTCGCATGTACACGTCTACCACATATGACACACCCAGATAATAATAAATGTTTTTGCAACAGAGGCAGTTTGACAACTGCTGCACACCACTAGCGTAAATCAATAACGGCAGGCAGCAATCCGGGAGGACAACTACATACACAAACCATCTCGCTGTAAATATTCGAATGTGCAATAATCACCATTCGAATAACAACAAAAAATCTAGCCTTTCCTACAACAGAATAAAAGCACGGCCAAGCGGCCCAGCTCCATTCAATAGATACATAGCTAAATCAAACCAGATTCAAATAAACACATGTGCCAGGTCGTGGCAGCCAAGTGTGAACATTTGCTCATTCTACAAATTTATAAGCCAAACCGAAACAGCGTCAAAATTTCAGAAAAAGTCACCGTCCATATAATCGTATTTCATTGGACAACAGTCAATTGTCAGTCACAGTTCAAAGTCATCGGTCAAAGAGCAACAATGTCTGAAGACGGAGAGCTTTCGGACACTGAAAGAGAGGTGCAACGTTCAATAGCGCTGCAAGAGCCATCGGATGAGAGCAGGAATGACAACGAAGTCATTGTCGATCACTATCTGTCCAAACTGGAGGCAGAATTGGAGCCAGACGCGCATGGCGTTGCGCAATACAGACATTTGCTGATCGGGCTGTGCGAGTTTATCAGTGAGCAGAGCCAGCTCGACATCACCCTGGAGCCGGACGAAGAGATGGATGGTGAATCGTCTGGCGACGAAAAAACCAGCACGAAGGCATGCAGCAGTTCGTATGCTGCCCAGAAACAACCACAAATCGCAAAGAAGCGAAAAAAGCCTCAATCGAAACATCATGTCGACAGTGACAATGAAGCGTCCGAGAAACACGAGTCCAAACTGAAGGGCTATAAGTCCTGGCCGAGCAAGAACGGACGGACGTCAGAGCCGTCAAAGAAACGCATCAAGACCCAGAACCACATTACCATCATTGGTGACAACTGCATTGACAAAGAACACTTGAAATGTCAACTGGAGGATGACGTGGAGGTGCATTCCTTCAAATACATCAAGATTGCTGAACTAGCTGACCTATTAAAGAAGGATAGACGAATCAACGTGAAACATCGACACGTCGGCGTCATCGTTGGCGCGTATGACACGCGCGAATCACCGACCATGAGGGAACAGGACTATCGAAACAAAAAACAACAAGAGGCTCATCGGCTGGTGCGCGTGTTGTTCGAAAAGCGTGCAAAGAGCATCATCTTCGCGCCCATTCCACCGGGCAGTCAGCTCGTTCAATCAAGAGTGTGCATTCTCAACAGCATACTCTACAACATGCAGCAACGGCACACCAAGTTCCCGGTATCCATGTGCCGGCTGAACATCAACGGCTACTTGACTGGAACCGTCACATTTGGGTCACGCAACCTCACAGAGGTGCTTCGTGTCATGGGAAGAATCGCTCGGGTGGCGGTGGTCAAGGCGAATGCGGAGACCAGTAGCAGCGAGAGTGAAAGCAGCACCGATGACAACGAGACACCGAAGGGATAAAGAGACGTTTCACGCGTGCGAATGGACGTACGACGTCAGTCAACCAAGGTGCAACCGCGTCAGATCAGTGATTGTTTTTTCGTAATTTGTCGTAATTTGTCGTGTTTTGCCGTTCTTTATTTGCTTTATTTGTACTGTGCCACTTGTTTCATGCTGTTCGTCAAGGTTTTCAGTCCAACTCGTAGGCCAATGCCGTATCACTTGGCTTGCATGTGCCTTTCATGCCCTACACCTTATTACGTGCCTTACCATTCGCCTTGTGTGTTTCATGTCCCTGCATCATGCTGCGTGCCTTAGCATTCGCCGTGTGCGTGTCATGTGCTACATCTTGTTGCTTGCCTTACCGCTCACCTTATACATGCGTTTCATGTGCTACATTGTTAAAAGTGACATAAGCAATGGCCGTGCCAGCGCACAGACGCACGACAGCAATGGCCAATGCCGTATCACTTGGCTTGCATGTGCCTTTCATGCCTACACCTTGTTACGTACCTTACCATTCGCCTCGTGTGTTTCATGTCCCTGGATCATGCTGCGTGCCTTACCATTCGCCGTGTGTGTGTCATGTGCTACATCTTGTTGCTTGCCTTACCGATCACCTTGTACATGGGTTTCATGTGCTACATAGTTAAAAGTGACATAAGCAATGGCCGTGCCAGCGCACAGACGCACGACAGCAATGGCCAATGCCGTATCACTTGGCTTGCATGTGCCTTTCATGCCTACACCTTGTTACGTGCCTTACAATTCGCCTTGTGTGTTTCATGTCCCTGCATCATGCTGCGTGCCTTAGCATTCGCCGTGTGCGTGTCATGTGCTACATCTTGTTGCTTGCCTTACCGATCACCTTGTACATGCGTTTCATGTGCTACATTGTTAAAAGTGACATAAGCAATGGCCGTGCCAGCGCACAGACGCACGACAGCAATGGCCAATGCCGTATCACTTGCCTTGCATGTGACTTTCATGCCTCGCCTTGCTACGTGCCTTACCATTCGCCTTGTGTGTTTCATGTCCCTGCATCATGCTGCTTGCCTTACCATTCGCCGTGTGTGTGTGTCATGTGTTACATCTTGTTGCTTGCCTTACAAGCCATCTTGTACATGCGTTTCATGTGCTACATTGTTAAAAGTGACATAAGCAATGGCCGTGCCAGCGCACAGACGCACGACAGCAATGGCCAATGCCGTATCACTTGCCTTGCATGTGACTTTCATGCCCCGCCTTGCTACGTGCCTTACCATTCGCCTTGTGTGTTTCATGTCCCTTCATCATGCTGCTTGCCTTACCATTCGCCGTGTGTGTGTCATGTGCTACATCTTGTTGCTTGCCTTACAAGTCACCTTGTACATGCGTTTCATGTGCTACATTGTTAAAAGTGACATAAGCAATGGCCGTGCCAGCGCACAGACGCACGACAGCAATGGCCAATGCCGTATCACTTGCCTTGCATGTGACTTTCATGCCCCGCCTTGCTACGTGCCTTACCATTCGCCTTGTGTGTTTCATGTCCCTGCATCATGCTGCTTGCCTTACCATTCGCCGTGTGTGTGTCATGTGCTACATCTTGTTGCTTGCCTTACAAGTCATCTTGTGCATGCGTTTCACGTGCTACATTGTTAAAAGTGACATAAGCAATGGCCGTGCCAGCGCACAGACGCACGACAGCAATGGCCAATGCCGTATCACTTGGCTTGCATGTGCCTTTCATGCCTACACCTTGTTACGTACCTTACCATTCGCCTCGTGTGTTTCATGTCCCTGGATCATGCTGCGTGCCTTACCATTCGCCGTGTGTGTGTCATGTGCTACATCTTGTTGCTTGCCTTACCGATCACCTTGTACATGGGTTTTATGTGCTACATAGTTAAAAGTGACATAAGCAATGGCCGTGCCAGCGCACAGACGCACGACAGCAATGGCCAATGCCGTATCACTTGGCTTGCATGTGCCTTTCATGCCTACACCTTGTTACGTGCCTTACCATTCGCCTTGTGTGTTTCATGTCCCTGCATCATGCTGCGTGCCTTAGCATTCGCCGTGTGCGTGTCATGTGCTACATCTTGTTGCTTGCCTTACCGATCACCTTGTACATGCGTTTCATGTGCTACATTGTTAAAAGTGACATAAGCAATGGCCGTGCCAGCGCACAGACGCACGACAGCAATGGCCAATGCCGTATCACTTGCCTTGCATGTGACTTTCATGCCCCGCCTTGCTACGTGCCTTACCATTCGCCTTGTGTGTTTCATGTCCCTGCATCATGCTGCTTGCCTTACCATTCGCCGTGTGTGTGTGTCATGTGCTACATCTTGTTGCTTGCCTTACAAGTCATCTTGTACATGCGTTTCATGTGCTACATTGTTAAAAGTGACATAAGCAATGGCCGTGCCAGCGCACAGACGCACGACAGCAATGGCCAATGCCGTATCACTTGCCTTGCATGTGACTTTCATGCCCCGCCTTGCTACGTGCCTTACCATTCGCCTTGTGTGTTTCATGTCCCTGCATCATGCTGCTTGCCTTACCATTCGCCGTGTGTGTGTCATGTGCTACATCTTGTTGCTTGCCTTACAAGTCACCTTGTACATGCGTTTCATGTGCTACATTGTTAAAAGTGACATAAGCAATGGCCGTGCCAGCGCACAGACGCACGACAGCAATGGCCAATGCCGTATCACTTGCCTTGCATGTGACTTTCATGCCCCGCCTTGCTACGTGCCTTACCATTCGCCTTGTGTGTTTCATGTCCCTGCATCATGCTGCTTGCCTTACCATTCGCCGTGTGTGTGTCATGTGCTACATCTTGTTGCTTGCCTTACAAGTCATCTTGTACATGCGTTTCATGTGCTACATTGTTAAAAGTGACATAAGCAATGGCCGTGCCAGCGCACAGACGCACGACAGCAATGGCCAATGCCGTATCACTTGGCTTGCATGTGCCTTTCATGCCTACACCTTGTTACGTACCTTACCATTCGCCTCGTGTGTTTCATGTCCCTGGATCATGCTGCGTGCCTTACCATTCGCCGTGTGTGTGTCATGTGCTACATCTTGTTGCTTGCCTTACCGATCACCTTGTACATGGGTTTCATGTGCTACATAGTTAAAAGTGACATAAGCAATGGCCGTGCCAGCGCACAGACGCACGACAGCAATGGCCAATGCCGTATCACTTGGCTTGCATGTGCCTTTCATGCCTACACCTTGTTACGTGCCTTACCATTCGCCTTGTGTGTTTCATGTCCCTGCATCATGCTGCGTGCCTTAGCATTCGCCGTGTGCGTGTCATGTGCTACATCTTGTTGCTTGCCTTACCGATCACCTTGTACATGCGTTTCATGTGCTACATTGTTAAAAGTGACATAAGCAATGGCCGTGCCAGCGCACAGACGCACGACAGCAATGGCCAATGCCGTATCACTTGCCTTGCATGTGACTTTCATGCCCCGCCTTGCTACGTGCCTTACCATTCGCCTTGTGTGTTTCATGTCCCTGCATCATGCTGCTTGCCTTACCATTCGCCGTGTGTGTGTCATGTGCTACATCTTGTTGCTTGCCTTACAAGTCATCTTGTACATGCGTTTCATGTGCTACATTGTTAAAAGTGACATAAGCAATGGCCGTGCCAGCGCACAGACGCACGACAGCAATGGCCAATGCCGTATCACTTGCCTTGCATGTGACTTTCATGCCCCGCCTTGCTACGTGCCTTACCATTCGCCTTGTGTGTTTCATGTCCCTGCATCATGCTGCTTGCCTTACCATTCGCCGTGTGTGTGTCATGTGCTACATCTTGTTGCTTGCCTTACAAGTCACCTTGTACATGCGTTTCATGTGCTACATTGTTAAAAGTGACATAAGCAATGGCCGTGCCAGCGCACAGACGCACGACAGCAATGGCCAATGCCGTATCACTTGCCTTGCATGTGACTTTCATGCCCCGCCTTGCTACGTGCCTTACCATTCGCCTTGTGTGTTTCATGTCCCTGCATCATGCTGCTTGCCTTACCATTCGCCGTGTGTGTGTCATGTGCTACATCTTGTTGCTTGCCTTACAAGTCATCTTGTACATGCGTTTCATGTGCTACATTGTTAAAAGTGACATAAGCAATGGCCGTGCCAGCGCACAGACGCACGACAGCAATGGCCAATGCCGTATCACTTGGCTTGCATGTGCCTTTCATGCCTACACCTTGTTACGTACCTTACCATTCGCCTCGTGTGTTTCATGTCCCTGGATCATGCTGCGTGCCTTACCATTCGCCGTGTGTGTGTCATGTGCTACATCTTGTTGCTTGCCTTACCGATCACCTTGTACATGGGTTTCATGTGCTACATAGTTAAAAGTGACATAAGCAATGGCCGTGCCAGCGCACAGACGCACGACAGCAATGGCCAATGCCGTATCACTTGGCTTGCATGTGCCTTTCATGCCTACACCTTGTTACGTGCCTTACCATTCGCCTTGTGTGTTTCATGTCCCTGCATCATGCTGCGTGCCTTAGCATTCGCCGTGTGCGTGTCATGTGCTACATCTTGTTGCTTGCCTTACCGATCACCTTGTACATGCGTTTCATGTGCTACATTGTTAAAAGTGACATAAGCAATGGCCGTGCCAGCGCACAGACGCACGACAGCAATGGCCAATGCCGTATCACTTGCCTTGCATGTGACTTTCATGCCCCGCCTTGCTACGTGCCTTACCATTCGCCTTGTGTGTTTCATGTCCCTGCATCATGCTGCTTGCCTTACCATTCGCCGTGTGTGTGTCATGTGCTACATCTTGTTGCTTGCCTTACAAGTCATCTTGTACATGCGTTTCATGTGCTACATTGTTAAAAGTGACATAAGCAATGGCCGTGCCAGCGCACAGACGCACGACAGCAATGGCCAATGCCGTATCACTTGGCTTGCATGTGCCTTTCATGCCTACACCTTGTTACGTACCTTACCATTCGCCTCGTGTGTTTCATGTCCCTGGATCATGCTGCGTGCCTTACCATTCGCCGTGTGTGTGTCATGTGCTACATCTTGTTGCTTGCCTTACCGATCACCTTGTACATGGGTTTCATGTGCTACATTGTTAAAAGTGACATAAGCAATGGCCGTGCCAGCGCACAGACGCACGACAGCAATGGCCAATGCCGTATCACTTGGCTTGCATGTGCCTTTCATGCCTACACCTTGTTACGTGCCTTACCATTCGCCTTGTGTGTTTCATGTCCCTGCATCATGCTGCGTGCCTTACCATTCGCCGTGTGTGTGTCATGTGCTACATCTTGTTGCTTGCCTTACCGATCACCTTGTACATGCGTTTCATGTGCTACATTGTTAAAAGTGACATAAGCAATGGCCGTGCCAGCGCACAGACGCACGACAGCAATGGCCAATGCCGTATCACTTGCCTTGCATGTGACTTTCATGCCCCGCCTTGCTACGTGCCTTACCATTCGCCTTGTGTGTTTCATGTCCCTGCATCATGCTGCTTGCCTTACCATTCGCCGTGTGTGTGTCATGTGCTACATCTTGTTGCTTGCCTTACCGCTCACCTTGTACATGCGTTTCATGTGCTACATTGTTAAAAGTGACATAAGCAATGGCCGTGCCAGCGCACAGACGCACGACAGCAATGGCCAATGCCGTATCACTTGGCTTGCATGTGCCTTTCATGCCTACACCTTGTTACGTGCCTTACCATTCGCCTTGTGTGTTTCATGTCCCTGCATCATGCTGCGTGCCTTACCATTCGCCGTGTGCGTGTCATGTGCTACATCTTGTTGCTTGCCTTACCGATCACCTTGTACATGCGTTTCATGTGCTACATTGTTAAAAGTGACATAAGCAATGGCCGTGCCAGCGCACAGACGCACGACAGCAATGGCCAATGCCGTATCACTTGGCTTGCATGTGACTTTCATGCCCCGCCTTGCTACGTGCCTTACCATTCGCCTTGTGTGTTTCATGTCCCTGCATCATGCTGCTTGCCTTACCATTCGCCGTGTGTGTGTCATGTGCTACATCTTGTTGCTTGCCTTACAA
>JASAMV010007614.1:0-13517 GCA_030248065.1 Rhynchonema sp. JSB1_4
GGGTGGCTGAAAAACACCTTTCTACTGGGTGGATCGAGCTGAAATTTTCAGCGTTTTGTAACGGCTGGACTCCCACTCCAAAACAATCAAAACATCATTAAAAACCAATCACACGTCACCACGCCAGAACCCCCGTTTTTAACACACAAGGTATAGGCAAAAACCACTAAATCCAGCCTGGTGATGTTTCACTTGAGAATTTCGAAAAAAAATTTCCGCGGTCTCTCATCCTATCGAACTGTCCTTCCGATAGACATATTACTAACCCCGCAACGCAAAACTGCGATCGTTCGGTTCCCAACCAAGGTATACGGAGGTTAACGGCCGTTAACCCCGTGATGTTTGCAAACTTTTCCATGAATTTGGCGAGCGAAAAATGAAGCCCCTCCACAATAATGGAACCCGCCAGTAATTGAACGTCACCAAAATGACCCTAGTGAAAAAATAGAAGGCCAGCCTTCTGTTACCGACTTTACGGTATTTCCTAGTTATACGTAAGGCCGATCTAAACCATAACCTTAACGCTAACGTTAACCTTAACCTTAACACTAACACCAACGTTAAAGGGGGACTTATTACCAAAAGTGCTCTGTTTATAATTTCGTCTTGTGGCCGAAACTGCGCGATTAAAATGCCACCAAAGTTAGCCGGATCCGACCGAAATCGGCCGAGATCGAAAAGCTTGAATCGGCCGAATCAGGAACAAAAATAATTTCGTAGCAGCTGCATTTTTATTAGAAACTCAGGCGAAAGCTAATGAATCGTTAGATTATCGATCGAGAAAAGAAATTGCAGTTTCAAGCTAGAAACGTGATCTGCAATGACAGTGACGGACGATTTCTTCAAAAAAAATCATAAATCTTTCAAAAAGGCTCATTTCAAGATCAAGATCAAGATTAAGATTTATCTGTTTGCTACCCGCAAGGACCAAACAATGATCAGGAAACACCCAAAATAGTGAGAATGGCAAAATGCAAGAAAATAAAATAGAAAGACAAGCGAACCGGAGCGAAACCAGCACAAACGAATACAAAATGCGGAATACTCAAACACGACGAACCCAGTTGACAACGGAAACATTTCGCGATTCCTGTACCAGTTATGGAACCGATCAAATCTCCCGTATTGATTTAGCCTTTAAAAAGGTATACCGATTGGTTCCATCGGGGTCCAGTCGCAGCCGCAGGTCGATACCGATTGTGGACCAACTGCGTCCACAATGTGGTCTTTAATGCAATCATCAAAACGTCGCTATTAGTAAAAAAGTGCTAAGCCCCAAAATCACTTTTTCGAGAAAAATGCGTTTGAAGTTGGATTGACAGTATTTCCATTATGGTTTGGTTTAGTAGGCTGATGTTTGGTAGGATTATGTAAGTGAGCATGCTCATCATCATGAAAAAAAAGTAGCGCTTGAAACATCGGATCTAGGCAAAAACAAAGCAATTTGGGGGTTGACTTCTTTTGACCAAAAAATAAATAAAGCATATGTGACTTGCCGAAGTGGCTGAAAAGCGAAAAAGACTCTAACCCAACATTTTCTCTTTCATTGCTTTTTGCCTCAACAGAAAGCAGCCAAAACTTAGAATGATGATTTTGTAACTGTGGTTTTCACAAGAACACTGGAATTTTGAAAGACTTTCACTTCACTTTATTTGGCATAAATTTTCTGTTGGGGGCGCAACAATGAGTGGATTTCCACTTATCCTTGAAATGAACAAGACATTGTTATGTTTGAGATCAAATGCGAAAAGAGTGAACTTGCTCGGAAGATCAATTGACAACTGAGAGCACATAGATTCCCGGAAGAAAACGAATAAAAACATTAAAAAACTGTCCGTGAGGGGGTTCGATTTCTTGACCAACACACCCGCAGTCAAACGGTCTGCCACTGCGCTATACGCCATGCGATCCAACTGGCCTTGCGTTGGGTTATAAACGTAATGATATTGCCAGCAGCGACGCACTCACCACGAGAGCGTAAAGTCCCTAATATCAGAGGTCGCAATCGGGCCGGGTTTGGCCGGCCCAGCCCGGCCCGAGCCCCCAAATCTCCGGCCCGGCCCGGCCCGGCCCGGCCCGACCCGTACCCCCAAATCTCCGGCCCGGCCCGGCCCGAACACCCAAATCTCCGGCCCGGCCCGGCCCGGCCAGAATTTTTGGCTCAGATTTTAACCCAATTTTTGTTATAATTTTTGCGATTTTTGAATCTATTTTTTTGGTTGAAAATTCTCTTGAAAAATCTTTTTTCCATAAAAAAGTCGCCAGATAGACAATACCAATGGTGTGGCTGGGGGGTGGGGGTCCCCCCTTGGTACAGCAGGTAGGTAAGGTAGATGACGCGCCATCCTGGTACAGTAGGTAGGTCGCCACCCCCGGCTGGCACAGTAGGTTGCTATTTTGGCTCAAAATGGTATAAAATCGATATTTTTCACTCCAAATAATCTAAAAATCGCGCGCCGCGCGCGAAATGAGGGTTTTAGAGTGCATTTTCATCTAAATTTAGACATAAAAGATTTTGTCCCCCCCCCAAGCTCGGCCGGTACAGTAGGTAGGTTGACTGCAGGCCTTTCTGGTGGTCAGTAGGTTGATTGCACGCCTGGGTAGCCACACCACTGGACAATGCTGATCACTTACTTGCCAAATCCGTCAGAAATTTTAGTATTTTTTGACAAAAAACCCTACTTTTTCAGTAAAATAAGTCACTTCAGAAGCTTCGGGCCGGGGTGCCCGGCGTGTGTGTGTGTGTGTGTGTGTGTGTGTGTGTGTGTGTGTGTGTGTGTGTGTGTGTGTGTGTGTGTGTGTGTGTGTGTGTGTGTGTGTGTGTGTGTGTGTGTGTGTGTGTGTGTGTGTGTGTGTGTGTGTGTGTGTGTGTGTGTGTGTGTGTGTGTGTGTGTGTGTGTGTGTGTGTGTGTGTGTGTGTGTGTGTGTGTGTGTGTGTGTGTGTGTGTGTGTGTGTGTGTGTGTGTGTGTGTGTGTGTGTGTGTGTGTGTGTGTGTGTGTGTGTGTGTGTGTGTGTGTTGTTTATGTTTGCGTGGCATAGTGAAGCCCTGCTGCAAGAAAGGGCAGGTTTCATGTTTTCAGCAACATTCACAATGAAAAACCATGTAGATTCGCCTGCCATATTGGATCAGCAAAATTGCTTGGGGGTTCACACTTTTTGTCCGCGAAAATTTCCGCGACAACCCACCTGACTTTCTTTTTCAAAAAAAAACAAAAGAAGCCAACCCCCAGCCGGAACCAGCACGTGTTTTCAACAAGCTGTCACTCCACGTACAGACCGTTTTGACAAGAAATTTTTGGTGAAAGTCAAGAACAATTCACCAGCAACACGCTGGGCACAAAAAGACCGATTTCGCTATCCTGGGGGTTAACACTTTTTTTACTGATAGCGACGAAAACATTTTTACTCTCAGCCGATCCATTGAGACACCGAAGTGAAAATGTGAAAAACCTATCGGACTCACGAAAAAACAGAGAAAAATATTATCTTGAGAAAAATTAGAGGAGATAGAAATCTTTAAGAAATTGTGCCTGATTCGCAAAGGAAACAATTATCCGTGGCAATTTCAAACTTGCATTGATTTCTTTGGCGTTCTGGTTCATTATCAGTGTCTCCATTGGACTGTTGAAGGTATTGATGTGGGTTTGTTGAAAAAAAGTGGCACCCCCACTTTTCGTACCAGACGGACACCAAAAGGCACCCCCAGCCCTACCTTGGCTTTGGCACCTACCCTAGAAATACCAACCGCCCCCCTCATGTTGGCACCCCCGCCCCGTGGTGGTATTGGTCGCACAATGACCATACAAGAATTCATCAAATCAATCCTGATTTTCACGTTCAGTCACTCTTAACCACTGTGCTATTTGTGATTCTCATAAAACATTTTCAGCTGAAAATAATCTAGCAGATCAACCATGTTGCCGTAGGTCTGAAACATTCTCTTTACTACATGCTTTGTGTGCGATCACGCAACGCAACGTCACCACCCCGTCACTTTCCCGCTTTACGATTCGGGAAAAAAATTTGACCAATTCTTATAAAGTCATTGTGCGACCAATATCTAAAGGCAAACCAGCCGTGCTTTGCACTCTTAGACCAT
Source organism: Rhynchonema sp. JSB1_4 (assembly GCA_030248065.1). Classification (NCBI taxonomy): domain Eukaryota; kingdom Metazoa; phylum Nematoda; class Chromadorea; order Monhysterida; family Xyalidae; genus Rhynchonema; species Rhynchonema sp. JSB1_4. The sequence goes on from JASAMV010007614.1 coordinate 4,101, forward strand.
ACCGTATCACCCTGAATTCTTACACACCTGTTACTGTAGCCACGTCTCGGCATCCTTAGGCCTAAAAAATGGGCCTTTTTAGGCCCAAGATGGGTGATTTTTAGGCCAATGATGTCAAAAGTCGCCAAAATACCCTTTTTATGGAGATTTTTTTCCAAAAGAGGCAAAAATCGGTCAAATTTTCTAACTCAAAAAGTGACTTTTTCCTGAATTTGGGTCTCCCCCCCCCTTCCCCCCAGGGAGGTACACTAACCGCCGCACGGAAAAAAGGGGAGGGGTAGGTACACTAACCGCCGCGCCCGACCAGGAACTACACTGGGGGCAGTGTTGGAGGTGGGGTTTGGGCGGCCCCCAGTACAGTGGGTATCCCCCTCGCCCAGGGTAGTACTTGGGGGGGTGGGACTCCCCCAAATTCATCTATCTATCGTCAACACTTTTTGATTTCATCTGTCTATCGTCAACACTTTTGGGCTAATCCATCTATCGTCAACAAATTCTGGGAACAATCTATCTATCGTGAACAACAATCGACCCCAAAATTGATATTTTTGACTCAAAATGGCTCAAAATTGATATTTTTCACCCCAAATAGGCAACAAATCGCGCGCGGGATTAGTACATCTAAGTACATTTTCATTAACATTCACACATTCTTACCTACTTAGTACATAACCCCCCCAGGTCATCGGCTCTGGTACAGTAGGTATCCCCCTCTCCGAGCCCGGTACAGTAGGTATCCCCCTCCAGAGTACCTCCAACACTGACTGGGGCTATCCCCCGCAATCCCCATCCCCACCCAGCTCCAACACTGCTTGTCAGTCACAACTCTGCTGCACATGGCAGTCAAAGGTTGTGGTTGTGCCCTCCAGAAGCATCGAAGCAGGAAAAATAAACATCAAATTCTACTTTAGTGCATCCGTTGATGCACTGACTGTAGGTGCTATCGGAGTCACATCAGTTACCTCACTGTGTCTATGGTCAAGAAGGCCCTTGGACCACGTAGATAGACAAGCTCCCGCACTTGCTTACTTCCAGAACAGATTAGCGTGACTTGAGCTACCTGTTTTTCTGCCTGCTTAGGTGCCAATTGCACCCAGATTTTGGTCAGTTTACATTTAAATCAGTCGTTTTTCGGACATTTGGGTGCAATACAAGTTGCACTCACCCCGTTAACTTTGGAAAAAGCCTGCCTCAGCGTCCCGCCCGACTGTTGCGTGTGGCTCTCATATCGAGCATCTAGAAATAAAACGAACATCAAATTTGAGCTCCTGGCCCTTATAATACCCAGAAATATATTGATGGGCAATATCGTCGTTGTTTCAAAATCTTCATCAAGGTGTTGCGGTGTTCATTTCGAAGCTCCAGAAAACTTTTAGAACGAAACGGACAGCAAATTCGAGCTTCCCGCACTTGTCTATCGCCAGACAATTACTTGTAGGCGTTATCGAGGAAGAAAGTGAAACAAACCGCGCCGTCCGGCACAGGCCGAGGTGTGCTGGACGGTCTGTCACTGGGAACGAAGCGTCCCGTCACCAGCGACCCATGCTTGATCAATGTTTCACCTCGTTTCACCTTTCCTTTACGAATCAGGCACCGATGTTTTCTTAAAGATTTCTATCTCCTCTAGAGAAAAATTCAAAAAAAATCCGTGTCCGTGTCAGAGGTGGGAATCGGGCCGGGTTACCTCGGCCCGGCCCGGCCCGACGAGGTCCGGGGGTCGGCCCGGCCCGGCCCGGCCCGATTTTTTCGGCCCGACTTTTTCTGATAACATTTTGAAGCAATTTTTTGGTGCAAAAATTACTGTTTTTTTGGTTTAAAGATACCTGATAATCATGGAAGTCGGTACTAATTTGCAGAATCGCGAGAAATTTTGGCAAATTTAGCCTAAACGATTTGTTATTGAAATTCGATGATGTCGGGCCTTTTCGGGCCGGCCACCCCGGCCCGGCCCGGCCCGACCGTTCGGGCCGGAAACCTCGGCCCGGCCCGGCCCGATTCCCACCTCTGGTCCGTGTCCGGCCCGGCCCAGCCCTGCCCGATTTTTCGGCCCGACTTTTTCTGATGATATTTTGAAGCAATTTTTTTGGTCCAAAAATTACTGTTTTTTTGGTTTAGAAATACCGTGTGATAATCATGGAAGTCGGTGCTAATTTGCAGAATCGCGAGAAATTTAATGAGAAATTTTGGCAAATTTAGCCTAAAAAATCACGATTTTTTTATTGAAATTCGATGATGTCGACCCTCCAAATCTCCGGTCCGGCCCGGCCCGAGCCAAAAGCCCAAAATCGCGGCCCGGCTCGGGCCGGCCCGATTGCGACCTCTGTTTCTCAACGACATCACGTTGATCGACACGACATAGAAAAAAATGCACATGCACTGTTACAGATGCAGTGCAGACCAAGTAAACAATGAAATGAGCGAAGAGCAGGTGCTGCAACAACAACGATCGGACGAACCGGTCGTTGTAACGGTGGACGCCGCCGAACTGTTTCTGTTGATGCGACATGAATTTCGGGTGTCGAGAAACGTTCGAGCGAAATGGTTTGATGATTGTTTTTTGTCGTTTGCTTGTTTGTTATTTTGCAAGCCAGCGGATACCTTGGTTGGTCGGTCTGGTCATGAGCTGCAGACAGTGTAGTTCCTGGGGGGGGGAGGGGGATCTCCCCTTCGGGTACGTCTCTTCCCCCTCCACGGCACGCCTGCCCCCGTGTTCCCCTCCGGGTACGTCTGCTCCCCCAATTTTTGCCTAAAATAGGCAAATTTTGGGCCTAAAATAGCATTTTCAGGCATAAAATGAGTGATTTTTAGGTCAATGTTGTCAAAAATCGCCAAACCCTTTTTATTGAGATTTTTTTCCAAAAAAGGGACAAAGATGGGTCAAATTTTCAACCTCAAAAAATGACTGTTCTCCAAATTTGGGTACTCCCACGTTCCACCCAGGTGGGCAGTGTGGTGGCAGGGCAGGCAAATGGTTGCAAGGTACCCCCGTATCCAGCCTCCAGAAAGTTGCAAGGCACCCCTGAGGTCCGAAAAAAGGTGTTTTTGCATGCATTATTGCATTATGCTGCAAAACTGGCCGAAAAATAGGTACATTTTTGCATTTTGGTCGAAAATTTGCCTAAAATAGCTATTATATGGAGGTTTGCGCGCGGAGCGCGCGATTTTTGGTGTTTTGAGGTGGAAAAACATCCATTTTTGCCTATGAAAACCATAAATTGATGGTTCCAAGGTTGGGGACTCCGAGATGGTTCAGTGTAGTTCCTGGTCCGGCGCGGCGGTTAGTGTACCTACCCCTTTTTTCCGTGCGGCGGTTAGTGTACCTACCTGGGGGGGAAGGGGGGGAAGACCCAAATTCAGGAAAAAGTCACTTTTTGAGGTTGAAAATTTGACCGATTTTTGGCCCTTTTTGGAAAAAATTCTCCATAAAAAGGGTATTTTGGCAACTTTTGACAACATCGACCCAAAAATTACCCATTTTTGGCCTAAAAATGCCCATTTTAGGCCTCAAAATGCCTATTTTGGGCAAAAATTGAGGCGGTTAGTGTACCTGGCGCGGCGGTTAGTGTACTAGTGTACCTTGGTCGCGGCGGTTAGTGTACCTTAGGGGGGGACCCCCTCCCCCCAGGAACTACACTGGGATGGTTGCAAGGTACCTACCCTTCCCCCCAACGGGTGGTTGCAAGATACCTACCCCTTTGAGGAGAAATCCCCATCCCCCTAGCCACTTCACTGCAGATGGGTACGTCTATTACCCCTCCGAAAAACGGAGGTACCGCCTATACTTGCGTATTTTTCCGCAAAATATATTTTTGGAAAAAAAACCGTTTTTTTTCCGGAAAAAAAACCGTTTTTTTTTCCAAATATTTTTCCAGTACTTAAGGATACCCATGGTCCAAAAACGCCTATTTTGTAGAAAATTTTGTCGGGAAATGGCCTGAAACATGCTAAAAATGCACTTGGAGATTAAAAAGTGCTCATTTTGAACTGTTTAGCACCGATTTACATTAGTTTTGACAACATCCTTTCGTAACCCTTGAAAATATTTCGGAAATTTTTGGAAAAAAAACCGTTTTTTTTCCAAAAGTTGCCACTTGGAAAAATTTCCGGAAAAATAAAAACGTATTTTTCCGGGCCTCGGAAAAAAAACGGTTTTTTTTCGGTTTTTTTTCCGGAAAAAAACGGTTTTTTTTCCGGCCCGCAAGTATAGTACCGCCTGTTCCCCCTCCGGACCAGGAACTACACTGGCTGCAGATGTCCGACAGTTCCTTGGCCTGGCGCAGGTTCAAAACTTCGTCAGGGTGTTGATGACGATAGATAGCAGAGGTGTCCATGCCCGGCTCGGCGCGCAGCAACCTCCGGCAGGTCGGCCCGGCCCGGCCAGTAGAATTTCAGTGGGCCAGGACTGAACCAGTCAGTTGAGCCAGTAAGCCGTCATAGAAAACAGGTACCAAAGGCAACAAACGGCAAAAAATCCAAAATCCTCGCGCTTCGCGATCACGCGTTTACACCATTTCCTTTCTTGTTGCGTGGTTGAGGATAACGAGTACAGCTTTGTTGTGTTGTGTTATTGTTAGGACGTAAATGCAACAGAGTGTGTGCAACCAGCTTTGAGTTGCAAAGTGTTCATCACAACACAACTGCCATTTCTCTTTTGTGCGGCAGTCCAATGCGGTACCAATCTGAAATCCGTAATTCAACGGTTCCTTGGTTCGGGAATGCTGGTAACGCCGTTGGCCGGCGATGCCATTGCGCACGGCTGCATCGGCGTTGATAGCGAGCACTCGCCCGCTAGTTCGCTTGCATTGTGAATGCGGCCTTAGCGATTGCAAACACAACTGGAACGCTAACGAAGTAACATTAGGTATAATCGAATAATAATAATAATAGAAGCCCGGGCCTTCTACTCCTCTGGCTTTACCTACCGTTGTTTTGTTTAGGTATTTCGATAATTTGGGCAGATCGGTCGAAATCGAAAACGAACGCCCTGTGGATGCGACCGGCGACGATGCCTCGGTTTGTTTGGATGGCATTGATTTTTTTTGTTGGTCTTAAAGCAAAAAGGTCGTTTCCCTTCCCAGTTCAGTGTTCGTGGCCCACTCGCCACTGTCGTATTGCTAAAACAGAGCATTTCATGTCAGAGTGTAATCGGTACCGGTACTGATGAGGAGCCGAGTGCATTGTGACATATGGTCTCGTCTCGTGATTAGGGTTAGAGGTCGGGGGGGGGGCACCCGACACCCGACATCTGAAAATACCCGACACCCGACATTTGAGAAAAAAAGCCGACACCCGACACCCGACAGTTCCAAAAAAACCCGACACCCGACATCTAGTTTTTGGAAAAAACCCGACACCTGTTTTTGGACCAAAAACAGGCAACTTTTTGCTCCTTCGCACTATTAGTGCAATTTTTTGGATCAAGTGACTGAATTCAAGTATTTTCACACAAAATAAACACCAAAATGACACATTTCTGCGCCTTCGGAAACATTTGATTCGAAGAAAATTTTTTCTCAAAATTCTTTTCTCGGCAAAACTGATGTTTTGAACCGTAAGTGTCGGGTGTCGGCTGTCGGGTGTCGGGTCCCAAAAAACCCGACACCCGACACCTGGAGGCACCCGACACCCGACACCTACACTTTTTTGGCACCCGACACCCGGCACCCGACACCCGACATCTCTCTAACCCTACTCGTGATAGGGTCCGAAACTATATATGCAGCTTGAGACTACTTTATTATTATAGATATTGCTCACATTTATAAAAAACGAAAACAAAACACTCCTTTTGCAAATTCGGTTCTTTAATCTTTGTCTTTGGCCTGCACACTGACATGCAGTTGAACCAGCTGGGGTTGGCGATCGGCCAGACTGAAGCTTCAAAGAGTCATTTCATTGTCAGCCAACTACGTGCTATGTCTGATGCTATAATTGGCATCGGTATTGAGCTGTCAATACTGGCACTCTGTGCCCCAAGTACCTTTATTCTATTTGTTTTCACAAAAATCTCAGAAATCCGCAAGCACACCGTCCAATCGCGATCTGCAAGTTGTGGGCGCAATCGCTGCCACCAACGGACCGCAAGCGGGATTGCCTGATGTTCCAAGGCGACAACAACGACTGCGCTATCGCGTTCGGCCCGACACCGTGGTGACGTTCCTGTCGAATTGCTATCGATTGGTGTTTGTGCTCGATCTCAGTCCCTCGTCGATAATCGTCGTCAGTTTCTTTATCTGATCTACCTTCTTGGTCTAGTTTGCCGTTTTTCTGGAACAATTCGCTGTATTTACTGAAAAAAACATTTTGAAAGGTGTGTTTCTACAATAAAACGGGTGTTCCCACAAGCTCATCACTTTTTAGAAAGCTCCCAAATCCAGAAATTGCAATTAGAAAATGTGTCTCACTGAACAAAAACAAACGCCTTTTTTTCATCTGCACCTATCAACTAAACTGCCTGATTAGTGTTGTGCATACAAACTTCAATCAACGCTGATCTGTGACGTTATTTTGCACAGGACAAAAGCACCGGCACGATATTGTACAGCCAAATGTTCGAGTGCTTGAAACACTGTCTGACAGGCGTGGTCAAACCGGTACATTTTAAATTCTTTTTAGAAAAATAATTGAAACAAATGCGAATGATCATTTATTTTCTGCAGTTCGAAATCCCGGGCAGTGGCCGGCCATTCTCACCTCGTCTTTACATCACGGTGCTCGCCTACTGTCCGCTGCTGGTGTGCACTGCTGAACAGGTCGGTGGTGGGGGACATTGTGAATTTAGTATAAAAAACATTGCAGTGGAAACTAATCGCATTATGTGATCATGAAAATCAATGTTCTGTTTCTCATTCTGCTCCGCGTGTCGTCAGTTGTCAGCGTTCTTGCGTTGGTCATCCTGGTAGATACCGCGAAACAGTTTTCACCAAAGTCAAACACGGCTTAGGCTTAGGTTTACGAGCACTCACGGAGTCTCTTCTGGCTGCGAAAATTTCTTTTTTTGTCTGATGCACAGCTGTGTTTACTAGCATCATAGAAACATTTCAATTCAAGTTGGTATGTTCTGACTGATCAGTAATTCTCCAATTGCTACAACAGGTGCTAATCCAAGGCTGTATACTATGCGAGTCCAACTTAACACATCTATTCGTCTACCTGCAACGTTGCCTCGACCGCTATATCCGTGTTCTGGCTGCATTCACCCGGCCCCTACTCAGACGCACAGATGTTGACCGACGCACATTGAGGGATGAGAGACAGTCGGAGTTGTTGACCGGAAATCTGTTCGCTGATGATGAAAATGTGTACGTATTTTATTTTTCCAGCGCGCTTTTGTTTAGTTTCATTGAGGTTTCTGTGAGTTTTTCTCAGTTGCTTTTGGGCGTTTTGATTTGAAACACCATTATTTGCAATTCCATTGTCCGCACGTGGCTTTATCTGGTGGTTGGAACATTTTTGCTCATTGAACTGCAGTGCTGTGGATGCTTCTGAGGGAGAGATACTGTACCTTGGGGTAAAAAAGGGGGAGATACCGGGGTACTGACTTTCCGGAGCGCTCGTTTGGGGAGGAGAAATTTTAGGGGCAGGTACCGTACCGTACTAATCTCGTGGGGATTGAAATTTAGGGGTTAAAATGTGCTTAAATCAAGTTTTTGCACTTTTGGTCAATTTTTAGCCGGTTTTTAATTAAAAGGGTTCTTTTGGGGTACATTTGAGGGAGATACCGTAACAGAGAGGGGGCCACATGCCGCACCGGCGAGGGGGAGATACTGTACCTTCGGGGGCCCCCAGCCATAGCACTGTTGGACTGCTCGTTGACCCAAATTAGCCGAAGAAAAAATGTGGAAAAATCTCATCTTGACCGAATAGCAATTTTTTTATTTCAGTCTCACAGCCGGACATCTAGCCAGTGAAAGCTCACTGAACAGCAGACAAAGGCGAAATCAGTCCATCTCTTCCTACGCAAGTGATCCGGCCAAGCGGCAACGGACGGGTCTGTGTTTCAGACTTTTTATTTCGTTTTATTGTAAGTGTTGACGATGACGACAAATTGATTTTGTCGGCCATCTCACTCTTTCCTGTCCAGGTTTTGTGTTTATTTTTCATTCCCAACTTCACAACCTTTTTGTGTTTATTTTTATGTCCGTAAATTCTACACCCGGACCCGATCTTGTAATTATGCGTCTTGCACTTAACTTTCTTCTATTATATGTTACTGAGTTGGTGAGCACGCAATAAAACAAACGACAAAATTGATTTGGTTGGGGGCACCCTGATCGACTACATTCTCTGAATTTTACTCATACCACTAATAATCCTGCTTGATACCGGCTGTTGTGGACATGTTATTCTCCCGCTTTCCAGAACTGACCCTATTTGGCGAGCCTCAATGCAACGCGGACGCGCGTGCCGATCTGGTTCAATGTCTAGAACGGGTCGCGTGCGTGTCGCCTGAATGGACACTGTTGAACATGCTCAGACTGGGACTGCTGGGTGTACAACTGCTGCCCGAGAACACGCAAGCCAGTGGGTTTTGGGGTGGCGTTGATTGTTGCTTCCTTGGGGGGCTGGTTGGCTGGAGCTTAGGGATCGGCGTCGGTCATGTAGACCGACACCGACACCGACGCTTTTTTGGAAAGTACCGACACCGACGAAAAAACACGCCGACACCGACAGTTCAGATTTCCCCGACACCGACTTCGATTGTTTTTTCGTCGAAAATTTGCAATTTTAGCTCAAACTTTGTACTTTTGGCGCATTATTAGAGGACATAGAATAATTTTACACAAGGAAATTGTGCATTTCGGAAATTTCCTTGCGCACTTTTCTTAGATAACTCAAATTATAAAAAGGTTTTTATAGCAGTGGTTTGGTGCCCGGCGTGCTGCTATTCTTTGGGGATTGGACAATGAGCATATAGTATGGCGCGGCGCTCAAATTGTTAAAATCGCTTTCGCACGCGTACTAGTTGCTCCGAAAAGCTCTAAAGCTGCTTTGCTGTGAATTTGTTGTCATTTGCAACCGAAAATTTTTTTAATTTCGGCCCTTTCAAGCGCCAGTAGGCAATTTCCTAGCACGCATCGACCAAATTTCGTCTTCCTTATGTTGATCTCTATGATATATTTCGTTTTCCTTATGTTGATCTCTATATGTAACGAATACGAATATACGAACAACAATTGCAAAGATCTCCAGTTGAATACAGAAAAATTTGCAAACTTTTTCATCTGGGAAGGAAAATTTCAGTAAAAATTAGCCTTTTTGATACTAGCATGGGATCAAAAAGTTGCATACCGACACTCTTCTTGAATGCTGGGCAATCGGATCTATTTGCTTGGATGCGTCAGAAAAAAATTAGGTTCGGCATTGATTCAGCTGCCAAACGTGTTGCGATTGGTTTATTCGCCTGGTTTCATATTG
>JASAMV010007617.1:0-57943 GCA_030248065.1 Rhynchonema sp. JSB1_4
AAAGTTCCGTATTCAGGGAATACGAGGAAATGAGGCGCAATGTGGAACGGGGTGAAAAGTTGGTGGAGAAAATCAATCGATCTGATCGTTCCATAAAAGAGTACATGGACGCGGTATCCGAATTGCCGCTTGACGATGAGGTATGTTTTGTTCAATTTAACGCGAAAGGTTATTGAAATGAAATTATTAGAAACGGCAGTGTTTATGAGTTGTTATGTAGACCATGGTCATATTTTCAGGCTTTCATGCCAGTCGGTCCCAACATGAGTGTTGACGAGGCTGACAAGGTCATCAACTCGCTGAACGCCGAACAACGAGTGATCTTCGATGAAGTGGAGCAGCGGCTTGATGACCAAACCGGACACCCACAATCTGCGCCGGTGCTGAGGAAGTTTGTCAGTGGTGTTGGTGGCACAGGTTAGAGCGGTTTAAGAGAACTGTTTTGAGTTGATAAATTACGGAAAAAAAATGGGTATGTAGCAGAATTTTTGTATCATTCATAGTATGTATTGGGATCCCTGTCTAGATAGTGAACAAAAACTGATGCTGTTGGTCAAAAACTGGATCATCCACTGTGTTGAGTTCACTGTAAACCTTTTCAGGTAAAAGTCACCTTATCGCCGCCTTGTGTTGCATGATCGAGCGAAAATACAAAGTCTCAGACAAACCCGCGGTTGTGACTCTTGGGCCGACGGGTATTTCTGCGTGGGGCATCGGTGGACAAACGCTGCATAGGTTACAGTACTATATTTTTATCTGCTCTATTTTGGGTGTGCTAAAATTGGGTTTCGTTGCAGATTTTTCCATCTGCGTGTGTCGCGCGGCGAGGTGGTGCACCGTCGTTACACGTCAGAGATGCGTACTGAGCTGCGTTTGTTGTGGAGTGGGATAAAGCTGTTCATAATTGGTTAGTGATGTTCATCTGATTGTGATTGTTTGGTCTGGTTTACTGCCTGAATATTGTTCGCTTTTTAGACGAAATAAGCATGGTGTCCAATGCGATGTTGCGGCGAATCCACGAATGTCTGTTCGATGTGTTCACGCTGCGTGCTGACGCTGCTGACGATCGATACTTGTTCGGCGGCCGAAACATAATGGTTTTCGGAGACTTACTGCAACTGCCGCCAGTGGGTGTCTCCGATAATCCACCGCCCGTGGGCTGTGTGTATGAGCCAATGACGGCGTACATGATGCGCAAGAACTTTGGTAACGTGGTCACTATGCGATTGGAGCTCTGGAGTGGTATGTTATGTTGAGGTTTTTTCTGGAGTTCGTCGAATGTGTTTTGTTGCTAGATGTCTTCAGTGAATGTGTAATAGTAACTTTAGTGACTATGGTGCCGGTTGTTCGATTTGAGAGACGGTTGTTGTTGTTGTTTTTGCAGGCGTCTTCGATTACTCTGAGCTACGTCAGAACATGCGCCAGGGCGGGGGCGAATGGTCCGAAATGCTCAATCGAATTCGGTGTGGTGAGATTAGTGAGTCCGACATTGAATCACTGGAGGCCAGAGTTATTTCTGATTCAACTGATGTCAAGGAGATGCTCGCAATTGGAGCTGAAAAGTGGGTTAATCTGCATTGGGACAGATATTTATGTGACTTTGTACCCTGTTCACTTAATTTGCTTATTTGATCGTGTGTTGTTTGTTTCAGGTTACTGGAGTCTGGCAAGAATATCGTTGGGCTGATGGCGACAGTTGCGATGACTGATGACCTGAATGCAATGGTATTTGACAAAATGAAAACCAAGTATCCTGATCGTCGAGTGTTTCGGATCGTTTGCGACGACATTGGCCTTAGTCGGGTTTGTTTGTTCAGAAATTGAGCTGCTTATCTTAGGAGCTACTAGGTATAGTTCGAGTTTTAGCACCATTCACACTGTGGCTAGTTTTTTGGGTTTTAGCACCACTTACATTTCGGTCATTGGCGAGTAACCGAAAGATTCGACTTTTAATATCATTCAGGCTTCGGTTACTTATGAGTAACCGAAAAGTGTTGCTGGAGTCTTATAACTGTGTATATTTTGGCTACTTGGTATTTGCAGAAGGCAAAAGCCGCGCTCGTCAAGCTCGGCAAGGCGTCGGAGCGCAAAACGTTTCGAAAGAAATATGGTCAAAAGACGAAGGGCAAGATGACGGGCGAGTGTCCAAGCAACCGAGGCGGGTTGGTGCTCGTTTTGAACATCATGGTCGGCTCACGCGTCATGATTCGTCGCAACATTGACGTTGCACAAGGTTCGTAACTAATATATTTCGAGTTTGCCTTTTTTATCCAATGTTTATTGTTGGCTTTTATTTTATTAATGGTTACTTATAACAGGATTCGTGAACGGGTCTCTGGGCACTGTCGTTGAGATCTTGGCTGACGGTGAAACAGTTGACACCATTCGAATCAAACTTGACGGCGTGTCTACGTTGTACGACTGTTGCCGAGTGAGTTCCAACTATGAACTCACGGGAGGGCTGTTTGTCAGTCGAACGCAGTTTCCTATAGTTGAAGCTGCAGCAATGACAATTCACAAAAGCCAAGGTATGTTATTGTTGGTGTGAGGTTTTTTTTTTGTTTTAGACTGTGCTTGGAATCCGCAATCCAAATTGGAAAATGAGTTGCAAGTGTCGAAAATTATTGTTCACATTTATTACTTGAAAAAAAATGTAAAAAGAAGTTTAACAGGTATCTCTGTCGATGCTGCCGTTATCTGCGCCGACAATTCCATGTTCGGTGACGGCATGGCTTATGTGGCTCTCTCGCGTGTTCGATCAATCGAGGGCGTCTATTTGTTGGGGCTGAGACCTGATCGAATAACTGTGCACAAACGGACCTTGGTCGAGTACAACAGGCTAAGGGCAATGCATGACCCGCCGCTGCCGCTGTTTGATGAAAATCCTACGATCGTTCGTGATATGCTTGTTTGCCTGATTAACAGACGGGATCAAATTTGTTTGTTTGCAGACTATTCGCAGAAGGCCGAAAAAGGGTCGTGTGAACCGTGCTAATCGGCTGCGATCGCCTTCGTGCCGTAGCGTTAGTTGTGAATAGTTTTCAGTGTCGCTGATCTGTTCATAAAAATAAACCCTTATTGTTTATTAGGATGGCGATGCGTATGACGACTGCGGGCCGGCGTATGAACAAATGTGTCGTGATACGTACAAAACGGCCGATCTAGATGTGATCGATGATGATTACGATCCAAATAAATGGTACTATTTTTTATAAAAAAATGGTATGCTCAGGGTGGCTTTACATCAGGAGGTTGTTTCGTCGATGATTGCTTATATATTTTAGCGTCGTCGTTCCAAGTCGTGACGACAAAATGTGCGGCCTCCCAAACATTGGCAACAGTTGTTATGTCAATTCGCTGATGCAATGTTTGGCGGTGTGTGCGGGATTTATTGTAGGTGACCATCAGTTGCCGCCGTGGCCTGACACTTTTGAGTTGGTTTCCTTTTTTGGCATGTATTTTGTTTTTGCTTGGAATTTAAAATCTAAGTGTTTGGGTAATTGTTGTAGGGTTCAGGATGTCGAACTGGCGTTGTTGATTGATCGAATACTGGTGCACTGTTGCCGCATCGGGGCACCGTCGGACCGGGTTGATAGGACACAACTGGTGGAGCTAAACGTTGGTGTTTAGTGTTTGCTCTCACTGCTTACTTTGTGCCAAATTTGACAAAAATTAAAGGGCTCTGGACATGACCGTAAGTCACTTGTGAGTGACTGAACAGGGAGATACAGTTAAGGCACCACTCACTCACATTTCGGTTACTTGTGAGTGACTGAAACAGTGAGACAGTTTTGGCACCAGTCAATCACCCTTCGGTTACTTGTGAGTGACTGAAACAGTGAGATACGGTTTTGGCACCACTCAATCACACTTCGGTAACTTGTGAGTGACTGAAACAGTGAGACAGTTTTGGCACCACTCAATCACACTTCGGACACTTGTGAGTGACTGAAATAGTGAGACAGTTTTGGCACCATTCAATCACACTTTGGACCGTATGAAATGTAGCAGGGCATAGCGTTATACATCGTTGGAAAAAGAATCCCTGTACCAAGAGAATAAATTGTGCGTGATATTGGCTGTCAGACAGAGCAGGTAACAATATGCCCTGCTACGTAACAATATGTCCCGGGCTCAAAGTTTAACTTTGATAGTTTCAGCGCCTCATTGGATTGAAGTTTGAGTTCTTCAAAGGCAAAGGGCAGCATGCATCCGATGAATTTTGGTTCGCCGCCATGAAACTATTCTTGATAGATAGGTTTCGATCGCACGATTTCACGTTTCATTCGGTCAGTTATTACTTTTGTGACGGCGTGTTCGTTTTCTCAGTTGAATATGCATAAATGAAATATTGTGCTATTACAGATGAAAGTGCTCAATGAAGTGAAATGTGATACGTGCGGACACATCAGTGAGCGAAGCAAAAAACGAATCGATGCCGAATTTGAGCTTAGTGTGCCTGACGAAGAAACAGATTTAGCGGTTAGTCCATAAGTATGTATGAGTGTAGTATGTTTTTATAGTTAATGGAATATTGTCATCATTTCAGACTCTGCTCTGGAATCAGGGCTTGCATCGAGTGAGGCCAGCCGATGCGGTGTGTCGTTGTCCATCTGGTTGCAAAGAAGCTCTGGTTGATTGCATCTCCATTCTCGAGCCTCCAACACAACTCATGATATTTCTATCGAGGTTTGACATGGCATGGGTTGCTTTTTGGTTTATAAAATGATGAATCGATGTAGTGGTGGTCCGTATTATTTCTGAGCAGTACAACCGATATGTTAATGTATGCAGATCCAAGTTCAACAATCATGGGCAAATGGTTGGAATGAACACCACCAAGGTCGACGTTCCGAAGAGGCTGGTGTTGCCCAATTCGCGAACATATGAACTGCGCGCTGTTCAGGTTTGTTATTTTTGCCCACTTTCTTTATTTGAAAAAAAACGTACAGCGCGGCATGTTTGTGATTGATTATTTATTAGATTTGCGACTACGCGAAGAGGCACTATTGGACGTACTGTTACAATGAAGAATGGATGGGATGGCTTATGGCTGACGATTCGAAGATATATAAAGTTGAAAACTTTTATGGGTCTTCCAAATCTGTTGCACAGTCTGATTGTTATTTGAACGGAACAATTTTTGTTTATGGACCACTTGTGAATTTGTGATCTATCTGCCTAACCTCATGATTTATGGGTTTTATTTATTTTATGAATGATTATGATATTATGTATATAAGTTCCTGTGCTGTTGCATAAGTTTGTGATCAACTAGATCTATTCAGGATTGATTTTGTGCATAAATTGATTTAAAAGACTGTGATATGCCTGCCTTTCTTGTTGGTTGATGTTGAAAGGTTGCTGATACCTGTGCCAGCCTGTAATGGTGGTACTTATATAAATTTCCTTGCGTGAGAAAAAAACCAATATTCAAATTTTTTTTATTTTTTAAGCTTTTTAAGGTGTTTGGTTTGGCCTGTGGCTTTCCATGTGCATATCGTTGCTTATTGGAACAATGTCGAGCGGGAACGCTGTACGGGGTGAGTGTGTTGGTGTGTTGTTGATATTATTGGGTGATTCTGGTTCTGGTCGTGTTTTGCGATGATGATAGCGTGTGTGATCACACTGATAATCGATCAAGTGATATTTTAGCTTTCGAGGCGAAACTTCGTCGTATTGAAGAGGCAATTCTTGCTGAGGAGGCTCGGCATGAGCGTGTGTTGAAACTTAGCGTAGCGCCAAGCGCCTTGAAACTTGGCGCGATGCCGGAGGAGTCTGGGCTTCAGTATACCGCCGAACAATCTAGCCTGCGGCAATAAAAAGGGCTAAAACTAGGATTAAAGTGCCCTCAGGCAACTGTATCTTGTTACGCATAACAAAAGCCCTAAAGTTCTGATGCTACAAAGGGGATAAACAAGTAAATTACTATTTTTCTGATGCTATAATGGGTTGAAACTAGAGTGACCAGATTAGATGCAGCAAGAACTTCAAGATACAGGCGCCGCGGGCGGGGCGGGAGGCTAGACAATCTTTTCGACCTGACACTGTCCGCTAAACATATAATGACACGCTGTCAGTTTTAGCTAAATCCCGGCATCTCAGTCCCGACCAACTCAGTCCTCCATTTCGGTCGCGATCGAGCCAATTCCAAGACAAGGCGGGTTCGACATCATATCTATGTTTCATCTCAGCGCATCTCATCTCGGTACATCTCAGTCCCACCCTTTCAATCATTTCACAAACCTACATTACAATTGCTACATCACAAACTCTGCAAACCAACGAAGGAGCTCTAAGACCGACTTTCAGTAACTGCACTCTCCGACACTGCAAGACCACGCAGCGCTAGTGCAAAATACTTCAGCGAGCGCGAAAACAGACCTGTACACGGTCGCAGGTTTAAGGGCCCTGAGACTCCAAAAAGCGCTGACAAAAGTTCGGCAAAATTAGTCACAAAGATTTCAAGCTAAGACTGATGGCATGTCCTTGCGGTAGTTGCAACATGTTTATTGGACAGCGTCAGGTCGAAAAGATTGTCTAGCCTCCCGCCCCGCCCGCGGCGCCTGTATCTTGAAGTTCTTGCTGCATCTAATCTGGTCATTCTAGTTTCAACCCATTATAGCATCAGAAAAATAGTAATTTACTTGTTTATCCCCTTTGTAGCATCAGAACTTTAGGGCTTTTGTTATGCGTAACAAGATACAGTTGCCTGAGGGCACTTTAATCCTAGTGTCAGGGTGCAATAATTTTTTGACACAATTCACCAATGTTGTTATCCCAACAGATCGTCGCAACGAAACCGTGGTGGCACAACAGGTGGTCAAAGGCGTGATTCAATCATTCGTTGATGTGGGACAGTATGGACAACGGGATCAACTTGTGGTGAGCTCGCTGCAACTGTTACTTTCATGTTATTGTGGTTAATTTATAATCTATCCAATCTTTTTGCAGTTGTATCGTGACATGTTTGAAACGCGATTTCTGGAGGCCACATCCGAACATTATCAGGCCGAAGCGACCACGCTATTGGCTGACTGCACCATATCGAAATACATGGAACTGGTAAGGTTTAGATTTCTGTAGAATCTGAAAAATTAGAATTTTTTGACAAGTTTTGTGTTTTTGAATGCTTTTATGGTTTTAGGTGACACAGAAGATTAAAGACGAAGACATGCGAGCAGAGAGATTCTTGGATCCGAGTAGCTATGAAAAGGTAGCTGCGGTGGTTTTTTGAAATTGTTAGTAGTTCGTCGCGCGTGTCCTGAGTGGTAACATGTTCCTGGGGTTAAATATGTTTTTGGTGTGCTGCACTGGAAACACCGGGAGTTGCAAGTTGAAAAATTTTGTTTGGGCTCCAAATTACGTGGACATGTTTCCTGACGGAACACCAAACGCTCCACTTCCATAACAAGAAATTTCTTTTTGGTGCTTCTGTTCTCTGTATTGCTGTACGAATTTTGCCATTCATAAATATAAATTTTGACTGTGCAATCACGAAGGCCATTTGCGTGAAACATGATTTTGTGACCCAATTGAAATCTTAGTGCTGTTCTTTCCATAATGAGAAAGCGTGGTCTTTCCACTCAGGTGCGTGGTATGTGCCAACGTGTCATGGTCGCTGATCATCAAGACCGACTGCATGCGGTCAGCAGAGATTTCGTGCAGCGCGAACAACGAGATGGTTGGAATATTGTTGCTAACTTCTCTTTTTAGAATGTTCAAACAAAATTTTACTGAATCATTTCAGATTTGCTCAACATGTACGATCTGCTGAAGCCGATTCAAGTCGGACTGACCGTCCTTGTGAAAGAATTCGAGCTGTACGTCAGGAAGTTGGGTCATGAAGCTGTACAAAACCTCACTGGCGACACGGTAAGGTGCTTGACAGCTTGTTGAAACCTCAAAATGTTTCGCTTTGGTGTTGGTTTCATCGGATCAACCAACGACGATGTGATTTTCACGTGCGTTCGTAAAAATCAAAATAATTAAATACGCCAATAAAAATTCAGATTCACACGCAATTCGTCGAGAACATATTGAGCGTGCACAAAAAGTTCAGCGAGTTTGTGAGCATGGTGTTTCGTGGCGACCAGGAGTTCTGGGGTGCCATGGACAAGGTATTGATCTTTTCACTTCTTTTAATTTTAATGAAGGATATCGAGAAATAGTGTTTCAGGCCTTGCTCAGCGCCGTTAATTACAAGGAGGAATCTCGAGGGCCACCAAAGGCATCGGAATGGGTCAGTTATGTTGAAACGTAGTTCGGTTTCGGTTCCGTAGTCAAGTTTCATAACGATATGACCACGTCCTTTGCTAGTGAATGATGATTGTTATTCGTTCGTTCGGTAGCCTCAGCTGTCATGTCATGCCATTTTGAGTCTTGTAAAGCATTTTTTATTTGGACGTTTTTGTTGTTTACACATGTGATTTTTCCATCTGAAGAAACGTGCCAATAAAGGGAGTAAATTACGTGTTATCCGATGATGCTTACTCACTGGGAGGCACATTTTGAACTCGATGACTGATGTCAGCCAGCAACAAGTCTCAATTTCAGGTGGCAAAATATTGCGACACTTTGTTGCGAAAGTCGGCCAAAGGTCTGAGCGAGACGGAAGTCGATAACAAACTGACAATGGCGATCACAATCTTCAGATACATTGACGATAAGGATGTGTTCCAGAAGGTAAACTTATTGGATTTTAAACTTCTAATAAGAAAACGAGTTAAAATATTTTTTCAGTTCTATTCCCGAATGCTAACCAATCGTCTGATTCACGGACTATCCGTCTCAATGGACGCGGAAGAACAAATGATCAATAAATTGAAGGTATGATCTCTATGGTATTTGTCTTAAATAAATTGCAAGCATACATTTCAGCAAGCGTGCGGCTACGAGTTTACCAGCAAACTGCAACGAATGTTCACCGATATTAGTGTGAGCAAGGGACTAACCGAGAATTTCTACACATATCTTTCCAACGAATCAAAGGAACTGAATGTACCCGTGAATATATTGGTTAGTTTGTGATTGTTTTGATTTTAGCCACCTTGAATTCATAATAATAATAATATCGGCGGGCCAGAGTGTCGTGTTGACGTCTCTATGCGCTTGGTGTCGAAATGATGGATCGACTATTGCGCTAAGCCAATTGAAAGGTGGCGATGGCACATTAAAAAGAGAGGGGATGGCACCTTGAATTGAGCAATGGAAAATTACTGGAACCGGCTTCAAAATCAGCGATCGGATCGCAATTGCTTTAACGTAAACAGTATTTCAAAACTTGCCGATTCTGGTAATTTCGATTCGCCATGCGTAAATGTTGTTCAGATAGTTAATTGACAACTTTAGCCCGGTAGCAACTAGGGTTAGAGAGATGTCGGGTGTCGGGTGCCGGGTGTCGGGTGCCAAAAGTGTAGGTGTCGGGTGTCGGGTGCCTCCAGGTGTCGGGTTTTTTTGGGACCCGACAGCCGACACCCGACACTTACGGTTCAAAACATCAGTTTTGCCGAGAAAAGAATTTTGAGAGAAAATTTTTTCGAACCAAATGTTTCCGAGGACGCAGAATGTGTCATTTTGGTGTTTATTTTGTGTGAAAATACTTGAATTCAGTCACTTGATCCAAAAAATTGCACTAATAGTGCGAAGGAGCAAAAAGTTGCCTGTTTTTGGTCCAAAAACAGGTGTCGGGTGTCGGGTTTTTTCCAAAAACTAGATGTCGGGTGTCGGTTTTTTTGGAACTGTCGGGTGTCGGCTTTTTTTCTCAAATGTCGGGTGTCGGGTATTTTCAGATGTCGGCTGTCGGGTGTCGGGTACCCCCCCCCCCGACCTCTAACCCTAGTAGCAACTAATGACAGTGATGTCGTTGGGATTGGGAAATCAAAAAATCAGGGTACCGGATACCCAAAATTAAAAATTAGTGGCACCGGAAAATAACCAAATCATCGCCGAAGTACGTACCCAGTCTAGTTATCGGTTTCATCGAAACGGGCAAAACTCACTGCTGCTACACTATTGTAACGTATAAATACCAGTGTAGTGTAATTGCGGTTGTGGTTTAATTACCCGTTGCCCTCTCTCACTGGTTTGCGCTCTTGTGCGCTGCAATGAGGTTTTACTCGAGCAATAAGATCTGCTCGAGGGCGTCAATTGGCCAGACGTGTTTGCGCCGACGAGGCCTTGCATCTCGCCCGTCTGTGAAACAGGCCGAAACAGGGCAAAGCTCACTGCTGTTACATCATTCATGCAGGTGCTGCAAGCCGGCTCGTGGCCACTGTCGGCCCCAGGCCAACAAGGCACCACAGCGCCCAGCCCGTTCGCAGTGCCCTTTGACCTGCAGCAGTCGATAACGTACTTTGAAGATTTCTACACCAAACAATTCAGCGGACGCAAGCTGTCCTGGCTGTTCAATTTGGCGACAGGTTCAGTCATCGAATGTGGTTGCCGTTGTCTGTTTGTTGTTAGAAGAGTGTTTTGGTCCGTATGGCAAGATGTGTTATGTATGAGTTCCTGAAAGGAAATCTTTGATGTTGTCATGGCAGAAAGAGACGAAAATCAACGACTCAAAAATTCAAACAGCATCCCTCATTATTCTTCAAGATTTTTTCAGTCGATGTGCGATTTGGTTACACCGAGAAGCCGTATGTGATCACAATGTCGGTACAACAGTTCACGGTGATGCAGTGCTTTGCGCAGCAGGTGTGCATCACTATTTGAAACTTTTATTTTTTTTTCGAAACGTGCATTCTGTTAAATGTGTGCACTTTTGCAGGACTGTGTTTCACTGGAGACAATCGCCCAGGATACGCAGCTGGGTGGCGACCCTTTGACGAAAATAATGCGCACTTTGGTCGATTCTCAACTGCTGAGCTCGGAAGCCATGGTTTGTTGTCTTCTCTTAATTTTTATGCATTAGCTGGTTTTTATCTTCTCAAAATTTTCAGCCCGCCACCTACACTCCCACAACTACTTTTAACTTGAATCAAGCGTTCGCGTCCAAGAGATTGAAGTTCAAGATAATTGTGCCACCTTCCGTTCAGAAACAAGCTGAAAGGGTTACGGTCATTTCACACCTGATCAGGCATACCGTAAGGCAGATTTCTTCCGTTTCCCTTCAGGAATCTGAACACGTCAACACAACGATACAACAAGATCGAAAGTATTTTCTCGAATGCACAATTGTGAGAATTATGAAAACTCGTAAGGTGCTCAAACACAATGCTCTCATTGATGAGGTATTGAGCTTCCAAATTTGTTAGGTTTTGAAGATGTGGATGCGAAACGGTTTTCTGAGGATAAATGTTTTTCAGGTCATCCGACAATCCAAGTCCCGATTTGTACCCGATGTCGCGTTCATAAAGAAAGTGATAGAGTCCCTAATTGATAAACAGTATTTGCAACGAACTGACCAAAACGACGAATATGCCTATCTGGCGTGATACTTATTGTTTACTTTACTCTTGTTTGTATTGGCAGACAGAAAAAACGTTTTTTTTTCGAGGCCCGAATACTTTTCCATATATCAATACCTTTCAAAGGCCGTTTTATCGGTTTTTTATTTTTATTTCCCTGAGAAATTGTAATTGAAAACCGATGAGTTTTTTGTTTCGGGTGAATCTTTGGCACGGTGTTCGGAAAGAAATTGTTAGCCATACTTGTATGTCAGGTGCACCGTGTCAAACACCTTACTTTTTCGACCGGACAACCGGACCGTGCTGGAAAAGTATTTGAAAAAGGAACGGTACTTTACGCCAGTGTACTCTTGTTTCTGTAGTTGTCAAAATGTGCGACTTGGCCTAACAGATCAGACGGTTGGCATTGTGATGACCAATAACTGTTCCAATGCGACTGAGATTTACCGCGTTATTTGAGTGTCCTGTAAATAACTGTTGATATTTTGTTGCCGCGTTGCAGCTATGTATAATGTCAGCTATTTATCTGAACGCGACCGCTTGTGAGAAACAATGTGGCTTATCAGATGTAGGGTTAGAGAGATGTCGGGTGTCGGGTGCCAAAAATTGGTTGGTCGGCCCCCTGGTTTTTTTTTCCCCACCCCCCCCCCCCCCCATCTAAATTTATTTTTTTTTTTTTTTTTTTAATATAAAAAAAATTTTTTATTTTTTTTTTTTTTTTTTTTTTTTTTTTTTTTTTATCAGATGTGCTCATTAATGGTGACGAGCGAGCGATAAACAGAAATTACCATGTGTTGTTGGTTCGTTTTGAAGAATCCATGGTCGCCAATCACACCCTATGTATTTTTGTACAACAGGAGGGGGTGTTCGTTCTATTTTCTTGGAGAATGAAAATATTTCCTATTTTGTAATCCACATACGAGCTAAAGAAGCATAACATGATGTTGAATAAGGACTGTAAACCTGTGGTTGGGCAGAAAGATCTATATGCGTATTAGAGACAGATACCGATCTACCGAAACTTGACTAAAAATATGTACAGCAAAACAATTGATGAATCTATGACTAACTGCATCAACAGATCATAATGAGCAATAATATAACAGGGCGTCGCTAATTGATCAACCAGCAGCTTCCAGCCTTTTCTTCACATCTTTCCATTGTTTCTGCAATCAAAATCGTAATGTTCATTTGTGAATGTCACCAGTAACTTCTTGTTCTTTGTAGTCTCATGTGCTTATTGCAATTGACGTGTGCCGATCATAGTAGTGGCAGGGGGCTCTCAGTACTTACCTACCACAAAACCTGAGGGGGTTGAGTACTTACCTCTCACAGCTCTAAATCATACCTCTCGCAAGCAATTTTATACCTTTTTAAGACAAAAACCTGTTTTTCGACCTGATTTTCCCAAACATCGCGCGCTAAACCCACCCATCATTCCTATTTTTAGGCGATTTTCGGCGAAAATTTGGAAAAAGTACTACTTTACCATTTACCTCATTTTTTGGCCAAAATTGTATCACAAAAACGGTGTTTTTTCGCCTTTTTGGGCGACCAAAATCAAGCCTCTCACGCTTTCGGTCCCAACCCCGCATCATACTTACCTCCCACACATGGGCCTGCCACTACACTGGTGCCGATAGATACATAAAAAATTCAAAACTGCCCACATTTCAATGTTCGAAAAATTAACCCAACAACAAATAACTGACCCCTTTATTGCAGCTGTCCCAATAAGCGTCAGCCATCTGAGTGAAACCATACTCGAAGAAGAACACTGCACCAGCAGATACGGCTAGAATTGTCGAAAATCGGCGAAATACGGCCCTATACAATGTGCTTGTGACAGCGGATGGCATGGTGCTTGCTGACGACGATCTCGCGTTCTGAAAGTGACAACGTTTGTTGTTCGTTCAGAGCACATAATACGCTTCTTATTGACGAATAGACACGAATAAATGCGATTACAAGCGAAAAACATCCTTTCAAACCCATTTTTAGGGGTTTTTGGGGGTATTTTTGGGAACAATTTCTCAGGTTCGGGTCAGTGAATTAATAGAGACCCCCGGAATAGAGCCCGCCCGTTTTTACGGTATCGCGCTATCGCCAATTCAGAAGACCAAAAAGACACCCCCATTTTTCTACGAAAAATAAATTACCGGTAATTTTTCGGGTAATTATTTTGGAAATTTATCTGGCTCTGGAAAAAACAGTTTTTTTTCGTTTATACCAGGAAAAAACGGTTTTTTTCGCGGTGGGCTGGGCGCATACCGTATTCCCTAAAATAGAGCCCCCAAAAATACAGCCCCCCTAAAAGGGTTCAGTGAAAAAATAGAGCCCCCCAAAAATACAGCCCCCCCCAACTTGGAATTCCCCACTTGGGGGTCGTAAAGTCAAGTTCTTGTATAAGACACCTTATGTACAACGTTTGTGGTTGAGTATATGATGACGTAAAGCCTTTTATGGAAGATCTGCACCCAGTGTAGTGGCAGGCCCATGTGTGGGAGGTAAGTACCGTAAAAACCTAAATAGAAGGGGGGGCTCTATTAACTCACTGACCCCATTTTGGGGGGCTCTATTACGGGGGGGCTCTATTCCGGGGGCCTCTATTAATTCACTGACCCGAACCGAACCTGAAAAATTGTTCCCAAAAATACCCCCAAAAACCCTTAAAAAGGGGTTTGAAAGGATGTTTTTTTCCCTTGTAATCGCATTTATTCGTGTCTATTCGTCAATAAGAGGCGTATTATGTGCTCTGAACGAACAACAAACGTGCATAAATGTACCTGTACACCATTATCAAGCCTTAATACACTACTGTATAGCAGTGTAGTACTTGGTCAGGGTGTTGACGATAGATAGATTGGGACCCGAAATGTGTTGACGATAGATAGATGACCCAAGTCCGAAATCTGGGGGGGAGGTCGACCCAAACTTGTTGACGATAGATAGATGGTGGGGGGGGGGGTCGCCAAAAATCAAGGTGTAGTATAGTGTACTAAGTTGGTAATAATGTGTAAATATTAATGAAAATGTACTAAGATGCACTAAATACGCGCGTAGTGCGCGATTTTTTGCCTATTTGGGACAAAAAATACCGATTTTGAGGCAAAAATACCCATTTTGGGTTCGAAATGTGTTGACGATAGATAGATTGTTCCCAGAATTTGTTGACGATAGATAGATTTGCCCATAAGTGTTGACGATAGATAGATGAAATCAAAAAGTGTTGACGATAGATAGATGAATTTGGGGGGGACCCCCCCCACCCCCCCCCCCCAACAAGTACTACCCTGCTGTATAGGGGATGTTACTTTATTGCTCTATGGTTCTATGGGAATGGCTCTATTCCGGGGGGCTCTATTAATTCACTGACCCCTATTTGGGGGCTGTATTACGGGGGGCTCTATTCCGGGGGGCTGTATTTAGGTTTTTAAGGTATGATGCGGGGTTGGGACCGGAAGCGTGAGAGGTATGATTTTGGTAACCCAAAAAGGCGAAAAAACACCGTTTTTGTGATACAATTTTGGCCAAAAATTGAGGTAAAAATAGTACTTTTTCAAAATTTTCGCCGAAGCCTGAAAATAGGTATTATGTGCGATTTTTGGGAAAATAAGCTCGAAAAACACCGATTTTTGCCTTAAAAAGGTATAAAATTGCTTGTGAGATGAGAGGTATGATAATGATTTGGAGTTGTGAGAGGTAAGTACTCAACCCCCCCAACCCCCCTCGGGTTTTGTGGTAGGTAAGTACTGAGAGGGGGGTAACCCCCCCAACTACTACTATGTCTGCACCCAATGGTGTGGCTGGGGGGGGGGGGGGGGGGGGGGGGGGGCTCCCCCCAAGGTACAGTAGGTAGGTTGCCGCCCCTCGCCTGGTACAGTAGGTAGGTTGCCGCCCCTCCCCTGGTACAGTAGGTAGGTTGCCGCCCCACCTAACTTTTCACCCAAAACATTCATTTTTGGCTTAAAATTGCATAAAATTAGCATATTTGTCTGCAAATAGGCGAAAAATCGCGCGCTGCGCGCGAAATTAGTGTTTTAGGCCACATTTTCTTCAGTATTTAGACATAAAAAATTTCGGTTTCCAGATGACCCCCCCAAGTGGTACGACCCCCCCCCTAGCTCGGCTGGTACAGTAGCTAGGTTGCCGCCCCGCCTGGGTAGCTACACCACTGTCTGCACCTAAAAACACTCAATAATGACCAGTAACACCCTGACAGAACAGAACTCCATTTTAGGGGTATTTTTTGGAACATTTTTTGAGATTTTGGGCAGCGAAAAAACACAGCCCCCAAAAATAGAGCCCCCAAAAATACAGTCCCCCCTAAAAGGGGTCAGTGAAAAACTACAGCCCCTCTTGTACCGTAAAAACCTAAATAGAAGGGGGGGCTCTATTAACTCACTGACCCCATTTTGGGGGGCTCTATTACGGGGGGGCTCTATTCCGGGGGGCCTCTATTAGTTCACTGACCCGAACCTGAAAAATTGTTCCCAGAAATACCCCCCAAAAACCCCTAAAAAGGGGGTTGAAAGGATGTTTTTTCGCTTGTAATCGCATTTATTCGTGTCTATTCGTCAACAGGAGGCGTATTATGTGCTCTGAACGAACAACAAACGTGCATAAATGTACCTGTACACCACTATCAAGCCTTAATACACTACTACAGTATAGGGGATGTTACTTAGGGGGGGGGGGGCTCTATTCCGGGGGGGCCTCTATTAATTCACTGACCCCTTTTTGGGGGGGCTGTATTACGGGGGGGGCTCTATTCCGGGGGGGGGCTGTATTTAGGTTTTTACGGTATTTTAGGTTTTACGTACGGTACCCAAAAAAATCCTCTTCCTCTTCTTTTCCCAAAAGTAGAAGGCACAGCGCGATGCGGAGGAAAAGGGCATAGTTAGCAACGCAAAGTTAGACCCACAAAACTATCGGCGCAGTTTTGAGAAAAGCTTGGTCAGTTTCAAAATTGACTTCCCTTTTTCTCAGGCTAGGTTTAGGCTTAGGCTTACCGACGCGAATCATCTTCTTCACGAAAGGTTACAGGCGAGATCTTTTACTATGTAATTAGGCTCAGTGTAGTTCCTGGTCCGGCGCGACGGTTAGTGTACCTACCCCTTTTTTCGTGCGGCGGTTAGTGTACCTCCCTGGGGGGAAGGGGGGGGGGAGACCCAAATCCAGGAAAAAGTCACTTTTTGAGGTAGAAAATTTGACCTATTTTTGCCTTTTTTGGAAAAAAAAATCTCTATAAAAAGGGTATTTTGGCGACTTTTGACATCATTGACCTGAAAATTACGCATTTTAGGCCTAAAAATGCCCATTTTAGGCCTAAAAATGCCGATTTTAGGCAAAAATTGAGGCGGTTAGTGTACCTCGCGCGGCGGTTAGTGTACTAGTGTACCTTGGTCGCGGCGGTTAGTGTACCTTAGGGGGGACCCCCCTCCCCCCAGGAACTACACTGATTAGGCTTACTATTAGGCTTAATCTAAGATTTGGTGTTGCCAAACCTTAAAAAATGTGACTGCCGTAACATTAAAATTTTAACCCAAGATGCGCGAACTCTCACCGCAACCAAAAACGTCACAAGTCCACAAAGCCGTCAAACATCGGAGTGTGTAAAACACTTCCAGCTCCATGAGCAGCAACCTGAGCAGTCCGCATTACAAGATTTGCACAAAACTTTTGTCGAATCCACCGAATTTCGAATCCAATCCAACTCACCCGTTTCCTTCGATTCGTGCCGGGAAGACTGATTATAAATAAAACGGATTAAACGGATTTTCCGGATTAAACGGATTTTTGCGTGCTGGGGGAAGACTGATTATCGACTGGAAAATAAAACGGATTAAACGGAATCCAGTTGTGACTTAGTCCTAAACCAAGGCTTGGGCTTCAACAAGACAGCCATTTATCTAGCTATTATTAATTTCTTCTTTCGTTAATTTAATTTCTAATTTTCTCAGTCTAGAAAATTGTTGTAAAAGCCGATTCTCTAGGAACTCGTTTTTCTCTGCTTTTTATGGGGCTAGGTTTTTAGTTTATTTAGTATTTTTTAAAATTTTTTATTTTTTTGCGCAATTTTTAAATTTGCTCTTGCTCGCTTTTTTGCCTTCATTTATTTCTCTGTTTTTCCTTTTCATTGCTGCCTTCATCAAGCTCTCATTTTTTACGGTGTCTTCTACTAATAGATAATATTAATCTGTCACAACTTTCCATTTTTATAATTAGGCTTGAATTTAGGCTCAGGCTTAGGCTCACGCTTGCGCACATATTTAGGCTTGGACCTTGACTCAGGCTTAAACTTAGGCTTGGGCTTGGGCTGAATACATGCGTGGCATGCATAGCACTCGTAATCAGTCTTCCCGGGAAACGGATCTGGGCAGTGTAGTTCCAGGTCCGGCGCGGCGCTTAGTGTACCTAACCTACACCTTTTTTCCGGGCGGCTGTTAGTGTACGTCCCTGGGGGAAGGGGGGAAGACCCAAATTTAGGAAAAAGTCACTTCTTGAGGTGGAAAATTTGACCGATTTTTTGCCCCTTTTTCGAAAAAATTCTCAATAAAACGGGCATTTTTGGCGACTTTTG
Source organism: Rhynchonema sp. JSB1_4 (assembly GCA_030248065.1). NCBI lineage: Eukaryota > Metazoa > Nematoda > Chromadorea > Monhysterida > Xyalidae > Rhynchonema > Rhynchonema sp. JSB1_4. The sequence continues at coordinate 17,995 of JASAMV010007617.1, forward strand.
ACGTCATTGACCTAAAAATCACCCATTTTTGGCATAAAAATGCCCATTTTAGGCCTAAAAATGCCTACTTTAGGCAAAAATTGAGGCGGTTAGTGTACCTGGCGTGGCGCGGCGGTTAGTGTACTAGTGTACCTTGGTCGCGGCGGTTAGTGTACCTTAGGGGGGACCCCCCAGGAACTACACTGGCCCTGGGGGAAGGCTGATTATGCGGATTCCGTTTAATCCGTTTTATTTTCAAATCCATAATCAGTGTTCCCCCAGAGCCTCTGCAGGGTGCACTGATTACAATAGTTATCAGTCTTCCATCAACCCTTCGATTCGATACGACCAGTTTTGGTTGTTGAGTCGGCGAAATTTATCTGTGCATGCATGCGCCAAGGCATGTTGGGAAAAGCTAGTCCCGTTGCCTTGACAGAGAGAAAACGCGAATTTTCGATTTCGCGATAGAAGGCACGGGTTGGCTTAAGGTTTGGCCTAAGCCTAAGCCTAAGCCTAATAGTAAGCCCAAGCCTAAGCCTGAGAAAAAGGGAAGTCAATTTTGAAACGGGACTAGCTTTTCCCAAAATGCTGCGCCAAGCGCAACAATGAATTGTAAGAGATCGGCTCTGGATGGAGCTCAAAGCTGGACTAATTTAGCAATTCAATTCACCAATTTCGGGAAGCATGTAGTGATTATATGATAGATCGGCCCGTCGCAGTGCTGTGGGTGGCTAGGCTACCAGAGGTCGCAACTCGCAGTCGCGCCGGGTTTGGCGGCCCGAGCCCCCAAATCAGTGTGGTGGCAGGCCAATCGACCCAAGATACCCTAGGGGGGGGGGAGGGAAGGTTTCGGACTTACTCGAGATACCCCCCAGAGGCTACCCAAGATACCCCTATGGTCCGTCAAAAGGCGAAAAAAGGCCGACCATTTTTGGGTGTTTTTGCGCGCGGAGCGCGCGATTTTTGGGGGTCCCGAGGTCGAAAAACACCTATTTTTGCCTTTGAAAACCATAAATCTACTTACTCGAGATACCCTTTGGGGTCGGCTCGAGATAGATACCCTTCCCCCCATTCCCCCCCCTAAGGGTTGACTCGAGATAGATACCCCTTAGGGGGGGAATCCCCCCATCCCCCCAGCCACTACAGTGATTGGGGGGACCCCCCTCCCCTCCAGCCACAGCACTGATGTAAATCAGTACTAAACAGTTCAAAATGAGCACTTTTTAATCTCCAACTGCATTTTTAGCCTGTTTCAGGCCATTTCCCGAAGAAATTTTCTCCAAAATACCCTAGGCGTTTTTGGACCGTGGGTATCCTTAAGTACTAGAAAAATATTTGGAAAAGACGGGTTTTTTCCGGAAAAAAAGGTTTTTTCCAGGAATATATTTTGCGAAAAACTACACAAGTATATACTAGTGTTCCTTGGTCGGGCAAATTAGTGCACCTTAGGGGGGTCCCCCTCCCCCTAGGAACTACACTGGTGCTGCTGCTGATCACTTACTTGCCGAACCCGTCAGAAATTTTAGTATTTTTGACAAAAATCACTGTTCTTTGAGTAAAATAAGTCACTTCAGAAGCTTCGCCCGGCTCGGCCCGATCCTCCAAATCTACGGCCCGACCCGAACCAAAAGCCCAAAATCGCGGCCCGGCTCGGGCCGGCCCGATTGCGTTTGCTACCTCTGGTAACTAGGCATGGGCACCAGTGTAGTTGCTGAAGGGGAGGGGGACCCCCAAAGGTACACTAATTTCCCTTCCCCTACCAAGGTACACTAGTACACTAATTTCCCCTCCGGCCACACTAATTTTTCCAATTTTTGCCTAAAATGGCCATTTTTAGGCCTAAAATGTGTGATTTTTAGGTCAATGTTCTCAAAAGTCGCCAAAATACCCTTTTTATGAAGAATTTTTTCCAAAAAGGGGTAAAAATGGGTCAAATTTTCTACCTAAAAAAGTGACTTTTTCCTGATTTTGGGCCCTCCCCCCCCCTTCCCCCCAGGGAGGACACTAATTTCCCCTCCGAAAAAGTAGGGAGGTACACTAATTTCCGCGCCGGACCAGGAACTACACTGATGGGCACAGCACAATACTCCATACCCAATACCACGTAATATCCAACACCTGGTATTGGGTGGTGTGGTGTGGTATTTGGTACCCAATGCTGACCCAATACCTGGTATTGGTATTGGGTATTGGGTGGCGCGCTTGGTATTGGGTTTGTGCGATTCCATTTAGGCAATACCAAAATGACCCATAACGTCTAATTTTTTCTAGTTTTTCTCTCAAACTGATGGTTTCTGATGGTTGGTTTATTGCTCTCAGTGACGCATAAAACCATGCACGTAAATTAGTGATAGAAGCACAGTTACAAGACCGGGTGGGACAATTACGGAAATGAAAATAGTTACAACACTGGTTATAACAAAACCACAGCAAATAAAAGCTACAAAAAGCGCCAAGGAGAGAGAAAGATCACGGACATCAGGACAGATCACAGGACATGTTAACAGAACTGAAAATTATGCATTAATCCTCGTCCTCGTCAAACGACAAATGTCGGGCTCAGAGGGCGCATATTGGGATCAGTCCATATTGTCAACAGTCCAGAACAGATGGTGGGTTGGTGATTGTCCGTCACTTCCGTGTACCACCATTTAGCGACGTGGCTGGCGTCCCCAGGCTGACGTGAATGCGTATCGAACGAGACATCGCCATATCCATCCCGTTGACCGCATCCGGACGCGGTGGCGATAGAGCCCGATGGTTTCTGATCAGAAATTCTTTCGAGTGTCTACACCAGACAACTGAACTTGCTTCTCAAATGATAGAAAAGCACTTTCATCATCATTTTAAACGACCAAAAAGTCAAAATTTTTCCAGATAATCAGGGGGAACAGATGTACCCGAAGGGGGGACCCTCTCCCCCCAGGAACTACACTGGAGTCGGCACATAGGGTTCTATTTCGGCTTAGGCACCACCGGCCAGTAAGATGCAAAATACATTTGTGTATTTTGTGTACTTTTAACATGCACGCCTGATTTTAGCCATGAAAGAAAAACCTAATACCACGTTAAATTTTCAGATCTTGGGTAATTTGTTTCTGGCGTGAGTGAAGATCTGGAACGTGTTCAATAGCAACCACCATGGTATGTTTGATTTTGTTTTTACATTCGACTTTCGTTGATAGATACTCATGCTGTTTTGTCTTTGTGTTGTTACAAACTCTGTTCTTAAAGGGCTCGGGACATAACCGAAGGAAGGGTAGCAGGACATATTGTTACATACCGTTGGAAAGCATTCCGACAGCCTATGTCACGCACAAACTTTAAGCTCCTTGGAGATTCGCTATCTCTTGGTAGAGCGACTTTTCGTTCCAGACAAAAGTGAATTTTTTCACAAATTGGAACGACCAGTGCAGAAACCCCAAATGAGTTGAAGGTCAAGTAACCCGTGGATAGGATTACAACAGCTTCTGAATAGCTTACCATCACAACATCAGTCACTCAAAGCATTGCTTCACACGGTGAGGGTGCGAAACGTTCCAAAAATCGGCCGTATTTTTCGAGAACACAAGTTTGTCCCTAAATTTTGAGGCAACGTTTAGCGCTGCGGAAATAAGAATGCAATGGGGAAATAGAGCATCGTCGAAAGTACCAGAAAATGAGGTTTTTTAAATTTTTAACTCATGGCTAGCTCTGTGACAGGCCTAAAAATCCATTAAATTGCCGCCAAATTAGGTGGTTACATTCATCGCCAGAATTGTGACACATAAAGGCCACAGATTGTATCGGATTCGAAACAAAAACATGAGAGAAACGTCTGGTTTAACAACCTATCAAGGTCCGAAGACCCCAAGGTCGACAGATCTCTCGGGGCAGCCATACTAACCTGAATGCGATATTCAGCTATAAGTGCTTATTGTTAACAGCTATTGTAAATGTGAGAGCACCAAACAATGTGTCTCGGGAGTAGCTTTCGAATGATATATAACAAGCCCCAATAAATTCTTACGCTTTAGGGCAGAGGCTAAAAAATTGCTTTTTTGACGATTCTGGAATGAACCGTCACGTCACCATGTGCGATTTCGGAATTTTGACCGTTTCTTGTCCATAGTAAGAGATAGTGTGGGCATGTTATATATCGTTCGATAGCGACGTTAAAGCTACATCGTTTGGTGCAATCAAATGTGCAATAATCTTTAACAGTAACGACTTATAGCTAAATATCTTATTCAGGCTGGCATGGCCGCAGCAGCCGGACCATTTGCTTTGACGTCTTGAAACTCCTCTAGATTGTTGGAGTGTGCATTTATCTGACTTTCTCATTTCCAATGCAATGCAATGCGTGGCTTATTTACAGCACATTTCCGTCAATGAATGCAACTATGCAGTTTAGTTGCAATTTTTAGGTCTTTTTCGGCCTGTTACGCCGCTATCTAAGTGTTTCCAAACTTAAAAACCTTATTTTCTGGTACTTTCGAAAATGCTCTATTTTTCTATTGCATTTTCATTTCTGCAACGCAAAGCGCGGCCTCAAAATTTAGGGACAAACTTGTGTTTTCGAAAAATGTGGCGGATTTTTGGAACATTTCGCGCCCTCACCGAGTGAAGCAATGCTTTGAGCGACTGAAGTTCTCATGATAAGTTATCCAGAAGCTGTTGTGATCCTATGCACGTGTTACTTGACTTTCAACTCATTTGGGGTTTCTGCACCGGTCGTTTCAAGTTGTGAAAAAATTCACTTTTTTCTGGAACGAAAAGTCGCTCTACCAAGAGATAGCGAATCTCTAAGGAGCTTAACATTTGTGCGTGACATATGCTGTCACAGTGCTTTCCAGCGATGTATAACACTGCGCTCTGCTGCCCTTCCTTCGGTTGTGTCCCGAGCCCTTTAATGTTGATTTTGTCAATTTTGCAGGGTTTTGTCAAAGTCGTAAAGAACAAGGCGTATTTCAAACGATACCAAGTAAAATTCAAGCGACGACGACGTGAGTTTTTTTATTCAGCTCCAGCCGATTCGTATTATGTCCACCCGCAGCATCTTCGCCTGTTCTGCTCTGCCCCGGTCACAGAAAATATCTGACTTTTCAGAAGGAAAAACCGATTACCAAGCCCGTCGCCGTCTAGTGGTTCAGGAAAAGAACAAATACAACACGCCCAAATATCGCATGGTCGTGCGCTTCACCAACACCGACATTATTTGTCAGGTTCGTTGCGTTTGTCGATTGAAAAACATGATTCCTCCAATTTTATCTCGTTGATTTTAGTCATCATTAATTGCAGATTATCCATGCCGAAATCAAAGGCGACATTGTGCACACATCGGCCTACGCACACGAATTGCCGCGATATGGCGTCAAACTGGGTCTGACCAATTATTCGGCCGCTTATTGTGTTGGTCTGCTGCTCGCGCGTCGGGTTTGTGCTTCTTGCCTGTTTGTCTGGGTTGTCGATGCAGTGCAACGCAACTAATCGCTTTCTCATTTTTATTTCAGCACCTCAAGAAACTCAACTTGGACAGTGTCTATCAAGGTTTGTTGTTTGATGCATTTTTCTCGAGTTTCTACATGCAGATTTATAACCAATTTTTATATGCTTCTACAGGCGTCAGCGAAGTGTCGGGCGAGGACTATTTCGTCGAGCCGGTCGATGGTGGTCCGGGCCCGTTCCGTTGTGTGTTGGACACCGGATTGGCGCGCACCTCAACTGGTATCACTTCACTTTGTGATTGTTTATTTTTTATCGCAGATAAAAACTAGACAAGTATTTTTAATTTTATTAAATTGTTTTTGTTATTGAATTGTTTCATCTCAGGTGCCAAGGTGTTCGCTGCGTTGAAGGGTGCCGTCGATGGCGGTCTGGACATCCCGCACAGGTAACCTGAAATGACAATAAAATTTTTACAATTTTAGTTATAATTTTTTTACACATTTTCATTTTTTAATAAAAGTTTAAAAGTTGATCATGTCCAAAAATGGCAACAAAAAGTGCAACTTCGAAAAGGTGATACCTATTTTGCAGCGACAAGCGTTTCTATGGCTACGACTCTGAGGCAGGCAAGTACGAGGCATCAGCCCATCGTCATCGCATCATGGGTGGTCATGTGGCCGACTACATGAAAATGCTCGCCGTGCGTTTTCTCTTTCTTTTATTTATTTTGACGGTTTTGTTCTGAGTTCAGTTTTGTAACATTTTAGGAAGATGATGATGACGCGTACAAGCGTCAGTTCGCCCGGTACATCAAGGAGGGCATCAATGCCGATTCGGTATGAGCATTTTTCAATAACACATCGTGTAAAACATGTAAAATTGTGGAAAAGTGTGTGACAAAAATAACATTTTTTGCAGCTGGAGTCCATGTACAAGAACGCGCACGCCGCCATTCGCAAGAACCCGGAACAGGAGAAAAAGGAAAAGAAGGTTGAAAAGAAACGGTGCGTTTCAGTTATGTTCATTTGCGTTTATTTTACGTTGCTTTTTTAACTTATTTTCTGTGTTCCGCAGCTGGACGGATAAGAAACGCTCCCCGGCCAACCGCAAGAATCGCGTCAAGCAGCGAAAGGCGCATTTGCTGAAAGAAATGGGCATGGATGTCGATGAATAAAAAGAGAAAATGAAATACGGCACGTTATTAGGCGACCTATCATGATAAACCACACAGAATTAAGCAAATTTTTCTCTATCTGTTTTCGAAACGTTATCTGTTGTCAGTTTCGAGATGAAATTTATTGGTAGTTGTTTTGTTTCAATGCGCGATGCACTGAGAGACAGAGCTACACATTGTTGTGTTATCGTTAAGTTGTTGCGAAAGAAATAAAATTGCGGAAATATATCCTTCTGATTGCATTGCTCATGTCTGGTTTCCATCCAACGAAAGTTTACTTTAATTTCCTATTCAGTTCCTGGTACACTAAGATTCTAATGGGTTCAGGTTTCTGGTCAAAATATGTTGTCAAACCGCCTGACATCAACGCTATTTCCGAGGCGATCCAGTGCCCTGAGAGCTTTGGCAACGGAAGCGAGACTTTCCGATTGGGGATTCTTCCCTGACACGGCAAGGCGGACGATCAAAGAGAACACGGAGCTGAATGAAACATCAAAGGGAGTGAACGAACAGTCCCAACCGCAAATTGTCAGGTGAATGTGCAAGATTCTGTCACTAATTTTTGCATTCACTGCGCTTCGAAATTTGCCAACTAGATTTTTTTGGAAGAGCGATAATTGTGATAACAACGACACCATCGTGGTAAAGACGCTGAACAACTCGATAATTTGTCAGGCACATGGAACATTTTACAGGTTAGGTACAGGCAGCCAAACTCGGCCGAACGTAGTGCCCATGCATGGGCAGCAACGGCTGATAGCGTGCACATGCTCGCCTAGTGAACCACAACTACACTACATGATGCTGGAAAGGGGTTTGTAGCTTCAGAACGTTTGCTTTAATTTTATTCGATAATAAAAGAACACTTGTGCACTTCTCCTTTTAGGTAGTATGCAACGGTGTCAGTGCGGACATTGGTTCAAAGGCATTGACTTTGAAAATGTGACTTTTGTTAAAGATCTTACGCATACGAAAGTGTAGTCTCTCACTGTGTTGTCTGGTCATATTTATCTTGTAGTAAATTTGCTCAGAAATAATAAAAAAACATCACGACTTCATTTTTGGGTTTGCGAGTTCAATGTGTGATTGTTCGTATTATCAAGCGCTGTCGGCCGCTTTCTGGACAGCTTATTTTTGTTCATATGTGCGTTCTTTTTGTCATCTTCGTAACAACTTTGAACTTGCAGTATTTTACTACCATACATACCTGGTATTGGCTGCAAAATGGCAGACCGTGTAACGCAAGTGCAGGATTGTGTCAACGAGCTAGCAGCACACATGTGCAACAGTGTGGGTGTGTTGCAACAGTCGGCACCAGCGTGCAGTTTCGATGGAACTGATATGAAGGTGACTGGGTGTAGTGGAAATGTTGCTTTTACTGCCTGTCTTAACTGACCGGCGGTGCATCAGGTCATTGTTTTTTCTATTTCACGTTGATGATTCAGGCGTTTGACAACGAGCAACAAACACTATTGTTCGCTGATCTGATCGCGCGCACAGCGAAGGACATTGAGATTTTGGTGGATTCGCTGCCGCCAGTGGATGCAGACGACAAACAATTCGCGGCACAATTGAAAGCACAGGACGATACTAATAAGGTGTGGTTATGGCTTGTTTTTGGTTTCTCACGCATCGGCGAAACCGCAATTCGAAAGATCTTCCATTTGTCGTAAAGTATTTCGCTTTTGTTGCTTTATGTGTGTACATATTGAGAGCCATCGAATTTGTCAACTGAGGTCACTTTCATGAAGTAATCTGGTGGTGCAGTCGCATTAATGATCACCTGATGCACCGCCTATGTGTGAATACGTAATAAGTTCATGCGGCATCTCCAGCCACAAACACACTGTGCCCAAAACATGTGGCTCTCGTTCCGTCCTACAAATCTTTCGTCAGGTTTCCGTCCATGGTTTGGGCCTACAGTGATCCTATACGCTATTAGGTCAAAACCATTTATGAAGCAAACCTTACTGTTTTCAAAGATTTATGCCATATAAATATATAATGGGAATTGTGCGGCACGTTTCATACACGAGAAGCGCACCAGGTCATCGTCAGCGCGCAAATACACCAGATTGACGGACACCTAAAACCAGAAAAGCACAATGTCCCTGTCATCAGGAGCTGGCCGACCGTCTCGAGTCGTGTGTATCCACCGGTCAACAACTACTCGATCGTGTACAAGACGCGTTGGCCAGGACCGGGCAGGCGCAGATTGCTGCATCCAGACAAACAGAACACAATAATGACATTGCGTCGAAATCTAGTAGTGATAAAACATCCGATGCGAAAAGTTGATGTGATGATTGATATTACTTTGCTTTGTGTGCTGTGCACACAGTCCACCCACTTTATGGTGACACCATCGGATCGGGACCCGTAGTTCGGCTCTAGAGGGTTTTCAGGAGAGTCATTCATGAAGAGGGTGCATTATACAACTGTTGATTTTGCGTTTGGTGCTTTATACTGGAAATAAAGAATTTGGGAGCTCTGATCATTTAGCGAGACCACACTTTTCAATGTAAATTTCAAATCTAAACTAAACAATCCCCTCCCAACTCTCCACTATCATCATGCTAACCCTGAGAACTGGTCTATGCCTGATATCGATCACCGCTGCCACGCTACTGATTCGCAACGAAAGCATTTCAAATACAAACGACACCGTTTCTTTGAACATTGAGCCTGACAATGCCACAGTCGGAGCGATTTTCCGAATACGAAGCAGGTCGGATACGGCTGAGCCCGAAAACACAAACGCATCGCTCAATCAGAACACTCGCACAAACGCATCAGGTGCTGAAACATCAGATCCAAAAGTGCGTTTGGAACATTTTTACACCAACAGCAACCTGCATCAACCTTGCAGACGCTGATGCACCCAGAGGTCACTCGGCTCGGCGCTGATTAGTTTTTGGATTATGTTCTCCGGGGCTCTAATTTTGACCAGTGTAAATGTTGTTGATTGTAATGCTTTCTACGCTGGTCAAAATTAGTGCGCCATCGTTAATTCCAGTTAAAACAACTCCGAGAAGACCAGTGCAAAGCGTCCACACAAAGTGACCGCAGTTCGAATATTCTCTTTATTTCGTTCCCTCAAAAATCTCCAATACGCCCGTTAGATTACCTGTCTTGCATTTGCCGCCTCCGCATGTGGGGGCAATACATGTCGGCCTGTCCTAAATCAGGACCGCGCATATTTCAGAAAGAAGGGTCGAGCCTGCTGATCGTAGTGATCGTAATCGAAGTGGTTGGCGTGTTCATCACAATGTGCCTCACCCTCTGTGTGCCACAAATACTCGACAGCAGCGGCTTCTATGACAGCGGGCCCACTGAACAGCAGTTACAGAATCGAAAAGCTTACGCCAAACAGGTGCTATGCGTGGTATATGTGACCATCTGGTGCATTCGCACTGGCGATGACCTGGTGCACCGTCCGCCTGTGAAACCAGTTCGAAACAGGCAAACAAAAACATGCTGCACAACCCGCAATGTCTGTCCACCTTCGCTACAATGACCTGATCGGATACTTTTGGTCGCTATGGCACACGCACGCCCAGCTGATCGATGTTACAGTGTGCATACAGTCATTGTCCGTGATAAAGCTCAAATAGTACAAGATTTTCACGTTTTCCAGGAGAAACAATTTCTGAAAAAGGCCAAGCACAAAAAGGTGCTGACAACCGTAAAAGATGACGATTTCGAGAAAGAAGCCGACAAGTACAAACCATCGGAAGAGGTCGGTGGCTAAAATTTTGTTGGTTTTTCTGTATCACGTTTTCGTTCTTGTGACTTCATTTTGTCCATTTCAGCTCAGCGAAACGATCAAAAATACAGAGCAGAATAATGAGGATTGAGTGATCGCTAACTCTGATGCAAAATTTGACTTTATGATTATGATGAGTAATCCACCAGCACCAAGTCCATAATAATTATCCAACCTCAAATTATCAATGAAGTGAAAAACACTGATTGCACCCTGGATTGCACTATAAATTCAATAAAAGTAATGAAAGTAATACCCAGATCACAATCTATGTAGTAGCTGTGCCTACAGGTATGTACATCTCAGAATAATAAAAAATTCTTGACCTAATACAAACGGGAACATGAAATTCACGTGGTGCAAACAAAGTTGCACGTGCAAAGGCCCCCACAAAAGTTGAAGTACACACAAACACTCAACTGAACATCACATTTTAGTCATGAAAGCGCAATAATATTTTTCACTTTCACTTTCATGAGTCAAGATTTGCGAACTGCAAGTTTTGATATTCACGATTGCCAGAGGGACTTGCCCTTGTTATTGCTGACGGGTGTGTGGGAGATTTGTTCACGCAGACAAGTTGTGTTGCATCTTTCACACTTTTGAGTATTGTGGACACCCACCAAGACCACTAATGCGCTATTTGACAAAAAAATTATGCACTAGAATGTCAACGTAAAAAATGACGATCATCATTCGTCACCTAATGCCATCTCGTTTTCATAGGCTCTTCATTTTTTATCGTTCCTTTTTCTTGTTCTTAATGTTATGGAGCGAAATGTGTGGTGAAGATGGTGGGAGAGTTAGTCATGCATATTGCTGGTGAGCAACTATACTTCACCACAACTGCACGTAAACGTTACCTTCAGAATAATACAACTTCTAATGCTTTCCACTTGTGGACAGCGGTGAAGAATTTTCACCCCACCTAGAAATGCAACATGAGAATGACGACAGCAATAACAAGAAAACATCTCATGCACAATGCACGCACTAAATGGTTACATGACACGCAATATTGACAACAGCTGAAAAGCAAAGAGGAGTATCGTATGTTGAGTAAATAAAATTGAACCAAAGCAAATAGACAGCGTCATCAGACAGAACTGTTTTCAAGTAATACATAGCCATCATGTTACTATCGTATCACCTGTGCCTTTCAATTTTGGCGATTTTCACATTACGAGCCGGTGGTCAACAAGGTATGTAGAACAGTTTCTTTATTAGCTGCCAGATTTCGTTGGAAATCTCCAGTTCAGCTGCATATTGTGTGGGCTGTAGCCTTTTCGACAATTGGATGACAAAATGCAGTGTGTTTCTCCCGTTGCGACCTGTTTTCTCAGACGCACGGTGCCCCAGCACACATATGGTCGGTGTGCGAATGCAAAGTCTCGCAGTGCGGAAAATTTTCCAAGTATGAGTGAAAAATCAGCCAGTGTTTTTCAGGTTTACCTTAATCCGGATCAATTCGTTTACCAGGTAGCAGACCAGTGAACACGCATCTGAATTAAGTGGTGTATGTAAACGGTGTGATGCCTAATGGTCGGACCATCCGCCCCTCTTGGAATCATCCGTCGCCCTTCCCAGCTTCACGCCAAAGGCGACAGATGGTCCTGGGATCATCCGTCAGATACTCGTGTGAATGGCACTTTTTGGGGGCACAAAACTGCCAGTCATTGTATACGGCAACTAGAAAGGGCTAGCTGTAATAGGTACATACATACTTGTAATTAATCTACCCCACCCAACATGCAATACATACAGTGACGCCGGACGGCTGTTTCACTGAGTTCCCTCAACAAGCGCTCGGTTGTGCGTACCCATTTGAACGTCGATCAACCATCTCGCAGGCCGATTGTGCCGCGTTGTGTCTCAATCATCTCCCGCAATGTCAATCGCTCAATTGGAACAGTGTGGGACAGACTTGCGATCTGTTTTTGATTCGAGCGCAACCGCGGTAAGATGCGGACTTGTCAACCTATGTATACATACCGTATATGTAGATTGTTGGGTCGGGGAACTGTGAAACGTAAAGGTGTGGGATCGGTCTGAAACCGTGTACAGCGCTAAGACGGAATGTTTTGGTGCTTCTCAAAGTGTGAAGCATCAGCAATCTGTCGTGCATACTTTGATGCTGAATTTGGGTGCATTTTTTCACGTTTGGGTAAGCCACAGATCTTCACATCCATGCTCGCAACAATCACGAGCTCAGGTTTGTTCCTCAAACTTATTGAAAAACCGGTTCTTTTTCAGTTGATCGACCACAAACACAAAAGAGATGTGTAACATTTCTTTCCACAGATCGGCCGTCGGTTCCTATGGCAGTGCAGCACCAGCGCCAGCTCCAGGTGGGTATCCGAGGACAAAACGTGGTGTTTGGAATCAGACTCTCACCAGACAGATCCGATCCGGATATAGAACTGGGTTTGTGTTTTCGCTGTGAAATAGTTTCAATCTGTTATTTGGCGAAAACGCCATGAAGGCCATAGTAATTGCCCCCATCACTGCTGTAATGGTGGTTATCGCACTGAAGATGAGATGGCGTGGAGCGCCTCTCGTCTGTTAAACTAATGCAGATGGGCAACTTAAAAATAACGTATGCTAGGCGCAGTGCCACAGTATACAGTTCCTGCGTACATTCACAGCTGTGCCTTTTGCGGTTACGTGCTTGCTTTCGCCGAGGGTCAGTTACACCAGGTCATCATCAGTGTGAATGCGCCATGGCTAAGTGACGCCAAAAAGACACACGATTTCTGGTTTCGGTGTTTGCGCAAAACACCAATGTTGTACGTCCTGCTGCAAAAAGTCCTGAGCTCAAATTGACCAAAGGCAGACATAAACTCAGACCAAAAAGATGGCCAAAATCACATATTTTTTCAGCTCACCAGCAGTGCAGCCGTCATCGAGTTACAGCGGGCGACAAGGTGTAATCCAACCTCCGTCGTCCTCCGCTGGTAGCAACTGTCGACCTACCGTAATCGGCAACAACGGTGCGACGTACATGATACCGACGGGCACGTGTAGTGGCAGTGGTACACCTGCGACCACACGGTCACCTGGCACTCCATCGACTCCTGGACCCAGTACACCTTCCACACCGGCACCGCCGGGGGACGGTCGGCAATTGGTTTTTTGCTACTTTGTTGTTGTGTGCATAATTTTTCAGAAATACTGTCAAGATTTTTTTAATTCTGTGCATACGGTATCAATCCTTGGCGATTGGTCAGCTGTGTATGTTGTTGCTTTTCTCTTGCTGCAAAGCCAAGCAAGGAAATCGAAAATTATGAGATCGGTGTCAAACGAGAAGATCGGTTCTCTCTTGGTTACATGACTTTTTGCAGCAATATTTTCAGATTTGTCATGACTCTAGATTCAAACAGTGTGAAAACAAACAGCTGATAGCAATTTTCGTGCTTGTCGACGCTTGTATGTGGCCGTAGTAAATTATCACTGTTGTACTAATGGTATAGTGTATCTTACGACCAAAACAGGACCGATAATCAAGTTTCATGAAAAAACCGAGTATGAAAAACTCAGATTGTCCCGCCGGTCAAAAAGTGCTGATGAAAGTGCACGTGGGCCAGCAGCTGCGGGGCGGCACCGGCGGCAACCAACAACCGGCATCCAGCCAGTCCGAGTGCATCCGCATTTGCGAAAGCGATCCGGTACAGCGTGACTGAAAAATTCTTTCTGTCCCCAACAAACTGTTTTTCTTTACAAAAATCCGGCAAATTTCCAGAATTGTAGATCGGCTGACTTTCAATCGAGTGCAAATCAGTGCCGTGTATCCGACCAGCAAGCAGCTCCAGCCGGCACCGGTACACTACAGGCGAGCCCGAACTCGGACTACATTGAGAAGACCTGTGTTGATGGTATGTACACGAGGTGGTTGAACAACGGTTTTTATGTCTGAATACGAAACGTAGTGCTGTGAAACATCAACGACATCAATGAATCGCATATATGCAACAATCGTGCCTTGTCATTTTCACACTGGCAATGTCACCCATACGGTAATCAGACCAAGTGACCCAACTTGATCCTAGGCCCCAGCCCCATTGCAGCAAACGTGTTTCGATCGTGCACCGGTCCGGTATTCGTTGAGGCCGACAAATTATTAGTGGGTTTCGCTGAGCGTGTGATCACAGCCAACACACTGCAGGAATGCTTGCAGGCGTGTGTCGATGCACAGGCACAGTTCGGATTTGTGTGTCAATCGGGTATGTATACTCGAGATCTGGTTAAGGTTTCAATTTTTATTTTCAAGTAATTGGAAACTTAATGGACTTAACAATTGCAAAGTTTGATTTGCGAGAACAGGTTTGAGAGCATAAGGTCCGCATCGTCTCAAATTTGGTGACCGGTTACGTCGTGTGATGGTTCTGAGATTTTATTCCGGCCACAGGTTCGACAGCGAGAAGTAGTACATACTATATGTTAGAAACAATTTTATGCGGGTACACTCCTCCGAAGTTACTGTGTCACTGCTGGAAATATCATCAACCTTAATGCAATGCTGGATCACCAAGTTTTAAACCAACTACATGCATAAGTCGCGTCACCTATACCTTAGGTAATACAATTTATTCTGCAACAGATTGTGCACGCAGTGTCGACAATACAGCCCACAACCCTTCAACACCCAGGCATGCTGTTCTACGAAGACCAGAACGACAACTGTATTCTCAATACGGAATCGTCAGCCACTCAACCCGCGTTGTATGTGGACTCGGAGGGCGATGTCGTGGACTACTTTGAACCACGATGTTTGGGCGGACGTGCGTGACGTTTCATGCTATTGCGTCAATTGATGGCGGATAAATTTCAGCAGCAAAACAGCGTATTGCACTATTTTTTCGATTGCACGTTGGAATGTAGTATTTACCGCGGATGCTGCCAGAGGAATGGTTTAAATTCAGGCTAAGGCTGAGGCTGATCGGCAGGCTTAGGCTTATGCAGGTGGTTCTCTTGGTCCCAGTTTAGGCCTAAGCTAATCGCAAGCTGAAACGAAAGAGACGAATTTGGTGTGTGTCCGTCCAGAACTGGTAGCTACCTATGACGTACATGTGTGCATACATTATAGCATGCCCTTCTCCGAAATCCACAGGGAGTTTTTCACATGCTCTGTTCTTCCCAGGTCGCATCCTGCGTGATGACACCTCGTTGCCTGCTTCATCAAGCGGACCCATTGGGCCACGAAAGAGCAGCAGCTCAACACGACGCAAACCACAAACGTTCAGTGGGAATGATGATTGGACTGGGTGGACTGACTGTGATGCAAACGAGGGCACACAGTCAAGGTGATCTCAATTTGTTTAACGCTCAATATTTCAGCGTGTTTTTGGTTCGACGTGTTGTCACAGTCAGGCGACCTAGCACTAGATTATCGTCAATGTATCCGTCCGTGACCATGACCAAACGATAACTTGCAAGCTGGCCTTATATGCGCGTAGGACAAAACTGTTACGATGTGAACCATCCGCAAAGCAGTCCGCGGACTCAATCCGCGTGTATGGACAAACTGCAGCTCAAGCGCGGTTTGCTGAGGCTTTCACTGTGCAACGTCACCCCTCCTGATCCCAACATCTGTCGCATTATGCAACGTCTCACAGTGATTCAATGATTACGGTCAAAGAACTCTGTTAGTTTCAGTGCGCCTTTCCAGATATCGCATGTGTGTCGATGAAAGTAAAACATCAACCTGTCGCTTCGTCCAAGCACGTCGATGTCATAACGCCAGGAGCGCCGTCGTGAACGAACAACCAGAGGAAAATGAGGGTTACTGTTTCTTCAAATTTATCACTTGTAAACCAACTTTTCATTTTTTGTCATAGTTTATTTCATTGTGACTCACAATGAAATAAACTATGATGTGACCTTAAAAATTCCCAGCATTCTGCGATCCCCGTGAGCATTGTTGCGGTGTATTCGACTCGTCACGTGACACCAAATGCTCATTTGCGTTCCGAATTTGGCGAAATCGACAGATGGAATGCAACACGCCGGTTAACTGTGAATTGAGAAGATGATGAAAAATGGCATTCTATGTTTGCAGTCATGCAAAATGGTGGTTTCGATTTGTTCATCAGCAACATAAAATTACTGCTTAATGATAATTTCTAATCAACTGTTTTAGGAACGTGGTTTAAAAGTAGCGAAACAAAAGCTAAAAAGTTAACCAAGTTAAAACAAAAGTTAAACTAACTCCTGTCTTCAGGAAACAAAAAGCCGAAACTGAAAGCAAACAACCCCAGTAGCTTATCATGCATGAGCAGACGAACTACTGCACCCGCCTGCCATACGAAATTAGTCGCGGACTTCGTTGATTCGAAAATCGCAGCATGGGGTCATAAATAAAACAGTCAAACCATTGCTTAAGGTTAATTTTCATCGCAACACTAACTGCACGTACCTCGTTCCAGTACAGTTGAAATTAACCCATGACAATCACAAGTGGCTGTTTACACACACTTTCGGCAAGACAACCTGTTGGTTAAAAACTGAAAATGACGCATGAAAAGTCAGGCTGACTGACTGGCGCAATCAATTTTGAATGCACACGCGTTTTGCTATTGTGCTCTCGATTGCTTCCAAACAATTTCACACTCGTGTAAAACTAAAGAAATGATGCATGTTTTCTGGTGGAACTACAGTACATAACCAGTTTTGAGCGAGCGTTATTATTGCAAGGTCATAAGGCCCGGTTACATTACAGTGGGTATGGTGTCAGGTTTGTGATTGTGCAACCATACAGAACACAAAGTCAAAAAAATAGGTGATTATTGAACTAATTTGCACGTAAATCACAGAAATAACAGTTTTAATGAGCAGACGGGTACGCAGAAGGACATAACCGGGTTGCATAGCTCGTCAGCAAATACGGTGCAACCGCATGCGTTTGAAAGCTGTTGACAACTTTTTCATGCAAATTATATTTCCTGTTGCGTTTAACAAATGATTTATTCATATTTACCGCAGACTTTGTCGTTTAGTAAGCAACGAAGCATAGGAAGAAATGATTTTTCATTTTCAGTCCGATTTTTGACAGATTCGTCAAACTTTTTGCTTTGATTGCTGACACAGTTCTGTTCAAAAGTGCCATGTTTTCAGTTTTTCAAATTCTTCCAAAGCCAAAGATGAATAGTTCACTTTTCGCCTTGCTGTTTCTGCCAGCGTTTATTTTGGCTCAACAGTATCCGCCGATGAACCCTCCCTATCCACCCGTCAATACCAGTCCACCCTACAACAGTCAACCGTCGAATAATTTTGGTCAAACTCAGCCGAATCCGACATGTCAGTTTGTTAACTATGGGCAGTGAGTTTTCTTTTGGGGTCCGGTAATCGAGCGTTAACTATTCAAACCAAGACTTTCCTCTTCCATTCCACCTACAGTATCCGACGATGGTTGTTTCAACATTTGGTCCAACCACGCGCTCGCATGTGCGTTCCCATTTGAGCGTCGGTCAATGATCTCCCTTGATGAATGTATGCAAGAATGCAGAAGTAGAATGCCACAATGTCAATCGGTCAATTGGAATACTGTTGGTTAGCGCAAATTTAATTGCTCAATTTTTCGTTTGAAAAATAATGTTTTGATGAGAGGACTGTTCTGAATCGCATATTCTATGTGGAAGACCAATAAGCCCATCATTCTATCATCAAGGCCACTGGGAAGGCACGTGGTGAGATTCATATTATCGCACCACATTGCAGAACAGCACAACTTTTAAACAAACAAAGAAGCGTGATCCCAGCACCTTATCAGGCCAAACATGCGATCTGTTCCTGGTAACCGCGCCCCCACCACAAAGCCAAGCAGTCATGCCCAGCTACCCAGCCAATCCCGCCCCGCCTTATCTGCAACAAAGACAACGTCGAACCAATTATATGAAATGTCAACCATCAGTCGCCAAAATGGACCAAGTCACCCACTTGACGGTCACCCCTGATTGCGCCGGCGGAGGAGAAACAAGTGCGATATTGATTGACATTTTCTCTTTCTTTTCAATATGACCGCATTGTCACAGTACGTGACCAGGTTGGAGATCGGTAACTTCCAACCTGAGCCAGCCACCTGCTTTCTTTTGCAGATCCATGTGGTGACGGAGAGAAACTTCTAATGATCATTCGAGTTGGCATGAGATTCTTAGCTCCCAATGACGTGACGGTGAAGGTGGCGTCCGAGAAGGAATGTATGCAGATATGCAAGAATGACAAGGTGGGATTGGTGGAATTTGAGCTTATGTATTTTGTTGTTGAGCAAGTTTCTGGAAGAAATTTTGATTGGTTTATTGATCCAATGCCCCAGCGTATACTACACCAAACGTTTTGAACAAACTTGGATGTTGGACAAGTGGGATGCGAATTTGGAGGCGCGTTTTTGGTTGCCCGTTTCGACCAGATCAACAGATCACTGTCATCGCTTACATGTCTGAAAAAGCACTACGATCGCAGCTGCCCGACGGCAATGCAGCCGAATGCAAATCGGCGAACTACAATTCGTTGCGGAATGAGTGTGTGATCGCAAGTCAAGCATTCAACCCCGATACACAATCGCTCAATGCAAAGGTCGGCACGAATTATATCGAGAAATCGTGTGTCGATGGTTAGTGGTTGGCTGATTGTGAAGTAGTTGACCTATGTAGTATATATATCGTGCAGCAATGTCGTTGACGCAATATTATGATGTTACAATTATACAGTGTATCCCTCTTGTTGTGACATGATCGGGACCGGACATTTTCTGTCACCATGAAAAATATCGACCACACAATATAGTGGTAATTGTATGAGGGCAACGGCGGACCGGGGACCAAAATACCGCTCGAGACTATCCACTAGGCCTCCAGTATAAAGATTGTCACTAGAAAGCGGGATAACATGTATTATCATTATTTATCCGTTCCCCTCCATTGGTCGGAATCAGTGGTTTTTTAAAAAAAAAAATTTTTTTTTTTTATTAAAAAAAAAATTTTTTTTAAAAAAAAAAAAATTCGTTCCAAAAGTTAAAAAAAAAATTTTTTTTTTTATTATTTCAAAATTCGAAAATTTCTCTATTTTTTGCTCTAAAAGTGCTATTTTTTGCATAAAAATTGCTACTGTTAACATCACCCGACCCTACCATGGGTGTATTGGGTGCCATAATCGTTGTTTTGTGGCATCTAGACATAGTGCACACACTCACATGGCCTCTCATATGATTACACATGTACATGTGACTGGGTGGGCATGCATTTATCCATGCAACAGACCTGAAAGCAGTGATTCGGTGTGATATTCACTCTATATTTACACTGTTTGTCACATATTTGCATTGGTCGTGTACCAAGAGGCAATAGTTTTACCCAAATTTACCGTCTTGAGTGTCACAAAGCCACACCAAGGCACCCACACCACGTGGAGGAAGTGTACGGGTGTGTACCTGACTACTGTTGGTACTCATTGACCATTGTTTAGTATTGTTTTCGTGTCGTGAGTGCTTTATATGCACTTACCACACGTTATGGAAGAAAAATGCCACTATTTTTTGCTTTAGCGCTCATTTTTTTTCGTTTCTGGCAGTTTTTGGCTGGAATAAAAAAATTTTTTTTTAAATTAAAAAAAAAATTTTTTTTTTTAAAAAAAAATGGGGTTTGAATAAAAAAATTTTTTTATTAACCACTGGTCGGAATTACTGATGCCTCACGAATATCGGTCACCGCTAAATAGGTACAGTATGCTCGTTTTGACTGTCGATGGACTTGCGCTAATTCAAACTTGTGAAATCAAATCGCGAAGAGTCATGTGACCATGACAAGACCGCACCCAGCATATACATACTGTAGTTGGCCCTGACACTGAGCTGGTAGTGGGGCTTTTTGGAGGAAAATTTGCCAGAGGCGTGTGCGGGTGATTTATTTACACATTGTGGTGACCTCAAAAGCAAGATAATGTTTCATCAATTATCACAAACAGTTTCGCTTTGTTCCAGAGACGCTATTCGCTAACTGCGACGGTCCAGTTTACGTTGAGGCGAATAAAATTCTGGTCGGATTTGCAGAGCAGGTTGTGACGGCGGACAGTCTCCAGGAATGTATGGCTGCATGCGCTGCTGCAAAAGGATTTGTGTGTCAATCGGGTGGGTGCGGTGATGTTTCACACTCATAGAAAGAATAGAAGTTCCTTTCAGTCATGTTTCGTCACATTTTTTCAAGACAATTATGAGAAGACATAGGCTACAGTTAGACTTGAGTTGTGCGTGTGGATAGGCTTAGGCTTACACCCTGCACTTATAGCCTTGGACTTAGGCTTTGGCAACAAATGGCACTGAACTGCTCATTGAGTGATCACTAATCATCTCAGGTATGCTCTTCTACGGCGATGACACCAACAATTGTATTCTGAATTCCGAATCTGCTGCGAGTGAGCCCCAATTATTTGTCGACTCCGATCCCGACAACACCGATTACTTTGAGCTGAACTGTGCCACTAGAGGTGTCGGTCGAGGAAATAATGACAAAGTCGTACGTAAGTCGGTAGAAATGCATGAAATTTCCCAAACAATCCTTTTAGTATTGCACTATGAGGAGCGGCGTGTCAAATTTGGTGAATCGCACGCACAGTCGGATCTGTCTTGCTCACATGTCATATTTTGGCACTTTCGGAATTACCTACCTGTAGCTTGTCATTTCGATCAGTGTCAAACTTGTTTTCAAATATGTACTTGCATGGCTGCGCTGCGTCTACACTGAACCCAAACTATGTATGTATTATACTGTAAAAATATTACGTGCTCAAAGCGGATGCTATCCGATGCAATCCCCATGTCTGATACCGTCATGTCATTTTGAGGTACGGCCAAAGTTCTGCGCACGGACCGTTCCCAGCCGTCAGTGGCCGTCAAATCCGCTAATCGTCTGCCCGTTATCGAAAGTCTCGATCAATTGGAACGGAAAAGTTCAAGTGCCGCCATTGCCAGCGACGCACTGCCGCCGATGCCAAAACAGCCGATGGTGATTGGTTGATTCATTTGAAAAAATCATTTATAATCGCAATGCAATGTCTGTTGCACGTCAAAAACGGCGATTGGGCCTTCCGGCTCTATCTTGTTGGGAAGACCTGATGTCAGGATACATTATCGAGTTTTACTGATATCCCTTTGCCTTTACCAGCGGAAAATTTGGAACCAAAATATGTACCTATACTTGTGATGATCGAGATACAGTATGTAGGTTCTATCAGTAACCATCGAATGCAAATGTCGCTCATGACCAGGGCAAGACCGGACTAAACCGATCACCGAGATAGCTATTTGCCACAATTTATGAGTTTAGAAATTATGTCTGTCATTTTGTGCAGGCAATAGAAGCTCCACCGATTGAAGATGATACAGTCGAGACCGACAAACCTTCGAGATTTGTCATGAACGACTCAATCCGATGGTCCGATTGGGGAGAGTGCGATCCCGAAACCAATCAACGAGCCAGATACAGACTTTGTATGCAGGTATGTACGATCGTTTGTTCATGGAAATTCATGAAGAGTGGGTAAAGTTCGAAATGGTATCTTCAACACAATGAAAAAGTTACCAACCAAGTAAGTTATTCCATTTTTCAGCCCACGCACCCAAGCACGTGCAGGTACATGGAGAAGAGAGATTGCTAGTCCAAAGGAGTCTCTTTTTATCAACGATCACTTCACTTCTCAAGTCATTCACTGCATTTCTTTTGATACATCCACTCATTTGAATTGAATTTTGCAGCTATAAGTCATCTTTGTTTCTGTGTGCATAAAATTTATTTGTTCATGGTGTGTGTGAAATTTTTCTCAAGAAAACTAATCTGTCGAAGAAAGAGAGTGGAACCAGTTTCATGCATGCGCTTTGTACGGGTAAATGTCCCTCCCGAGGAAGAGTTGCGCATTTATGTTGTGATTGTGAACATCTTGTACATCCTTTGTGGTGGAAATTCTTTATAGTGACAAAAGTGACGTGGTCCCGTTTATGTCACCATGGTGACCACCACACACACCCTGTCAGTGTCACACGGGTTACGGTAGTATTTGAATTGGCGCGCAATTTCTCCCTCAGCCAAGCGTGGCTGATGTTCCACTACACATGATTCACGTGAAAGACAGGGACTAAAAGTTCATTCTCAGGAAGTCAGGATCTCACTCATGTCGGAGAGTCCCCAAAAGTGCCCACCGTGAAAAAACCGTTTTTTCCTGGTAAAAACGAAAAAAACACGTTTTTTCCGGAGCCAGATAAATTTCCAAAAAAATAAATTACCGGAAAAATTACCGGTAGTTTATGATCCCGTACGTAGTTTATTTTTCGCAGAAAAATGGTTTTTTTTGGTTCAAAATGGCGTGGCGAAAATTTTTTTGGGGGTACGACACTACGCTGCAAAATCGACTAAAAGTACCGCTACATTGACCAGAGGTCGTAATCGGGCCTGGTTTGGCCGGCCCTGCCCGAGCCCACAAATCTCCGGCCCGGCCCGGCCCGAACCCCCAAATCTCCGGGCCCAAATCACTTGCCGAATCCGTCAGAAATTTTAGTATTTTTGACAAAAAATCCCTACTTTTTCAGTAAAATAAGTCACAGAAGCTTCGGGCCGGGCGGCCGGTGTGCCCGGCCCGGCCCGACCCTCCGGCGATTTTTGGGTCAATGTTGTCAAAAGTGGCCAAAGTACCCAGTGTAGTACTTGGTCAGCAGTGTAGTTCCTGGTCCGGAGGGGGAACAGACGTACCCTCCACTATTTTCGGAGGGGGAACAGACGTACCTAGCTGGGGGGGAAGGGGGGGGAAGTCCCAATTTGGGGGGGGGGGGGGACGGAAAAAAGTCATTTTTTGAGGTCGAAAAATTGGACTATTTTTGCCTTCTTTTGCGAAAAATCCCCTATAAAAAGGGTATTTTGGCGTTTTTTTGAAGGTTTCACCTAAAGTTTACCTATTTTTGGCCTAAAAATGCCTATTTTAGGCCTAAATTTGCCCATTTTAGGAAAAAATTGGGGGAGCAGACGTACCCGGAGGGGGAACAGTGGGGCAGGCGGCAGGCGTACCTCGGAGGGGGAACAGACGTACCCGAGGGGGGGTCCCCCCCTCCCCCCCAGGAACTACACTGCTGGTCAGGGTGTTGACGATAGATAGATTGGGACCCGAAATGTGTTGACGATAGATAGATGACCCAAGTCCGAAATCTGGGGGGGGTCGACCCAAACTTGTTGACGATAGATAGATGGTGGGGGCAGTGTAGTTCCTGGGGGGGGGGGGGTGCCCCCCCCAAAGGTACACTAACCGCCGCGACCAAGGTACACTAGTACACTAACCGCCGCGCCAGGTACACTAACCGCCTCAATTTTTGCCTAAAATAAGCAATTTTAGGCCTAAAATGGGCATTTTTAGGCCTAAAATGGGTAATTTTTAGGTCAATGTTGTCAAAAGTCGCCAAAATACCCTTTTTATGGAGAATTTTTTCCAAAAAGGGCAAAAAATCGGTCAAATTTTCTACCTCAAAAAGTGACTTTTTCCTGAATTTGGGTCTTCCCCCCCCCTTCCCCCCCCCAGGGAGGTACACTAACCGCCGCACGGAAAAAAGGGGTAGGTACACTAACCGCCGCGCCGGACCAGGAACTACACTGGGTGGGGGGGGCAGTGTAGTGGCAGGCCCATGTGTGGGAGGTAAGTATGATGCGGGGTTGGGACCGAAAGCGTGAGAGGTATGATTTTGGTCACCCAAAAAGGCGAAAAAACACGGTTTTTGTGATACAATTTTGGCCAAAAATTGAGGTAAAAATAGAACTTGTTCAAAAGTTTCGCCGAAAATCGCCTAAAAATAGGTATTATGGATGGGTTTGCGCGCGGAGCGCGCGATTTTTGGGAAAATAAGGTCGAAAAACACCGATTTTTGCCTTAAAAAGGTATAAAATTGCTTGTGAGAGGTATGATTTGGAGCTGTGAGAGGTAAGTACTCAACCCCCCCCCCAACCCCCCCTCGGGTTTTGTGGTAGGTAAGTACTGAGAGGGGGGTTAACCCCCCCCAACCCCCCCCCCCCCCCCCCCTACTATGGGGGGGGGTCGCCAAAAATCAAGGTATAGTATAGTGTACTGTACTAAGCAGGTAATAATGTGTAAATATTAATGAAAATGTACTAAGATGTACTAAATCCGCGCGTAGCGCGCGATTTTTTGCCTATTTGGGACAAAAATACCGATTTTAAGCCATTTTGAGGCAAAAATACCCATTTTGGGGTCGAAATGTGTTGACGATAGATAGATTGTTCCCAGAATTTGTTGACGATAGATAGATTTGCCCATAAGTGTTGACGATAGATAGATGAAATCAAAAAGTGTTGACGATAGATATATGAATTTGGGGGGACCCCCCACCCCCCCAAGTACTACCCTGAAAGTACCCTTTTTATGAAGATTTTTTCCAAAAAGGGGCAAAAATCGGTTAAATTTTACACCTCAAAAAGTGACTTTTTCCTGAATTTGGGTCTTCCCCCAGGGAGGTACACTAATTTCCCCTCCGAAAAAGTAGGGAGGTACACACTAATTTCTCCGCCGGACCAGGAACTGCACTGCTCGGGTATCTTCCCCTCCGGACCAGGAACCAGCGTCTACTGTCATAAAGAACCGTTTTTTATTTTTCGTAAAAAAACGTTTTTTTTCGAAAAAAACGTTTTTTTTCCAAATATTTTATCAGTACTTAAGAACGTAATTTCGAAAAATATAACAATTTCAGTGCAAAATTTGTTCGAAGTGACGAGAGTGTTCTTGGAGAGTGTTGAAGTCAGTCGAAAACACTTGGTTAATGCGCTTTCTGGCCTACTTTTGGCCGGTTAATTTTCGTGCTCGAGCCAATTTTTCACTAAAATCGAAAAACATCAGTTTTGCATTACAATTTTTTTGGAAAAATTGGGATAAAGTACCGATATTTTTCGGATCAAAAACCGAAAAGATACCCACGGAAAAATAAATGGAAAAGTATTCGGGTCTCGGAAAAAAGTTTTCTGGTCTCGGAAAAGTATTCGGGTCTCTGGTTTCCGAAAAAACCGGTTTTTTTCCGCCTGCCAGTATAAACCAGTGTAGTTCCTTGTCCGGCGCGGCGGTTAGTGTACCTCCCTGGGGTGGGGAAGGGGGAAGACCCAAATTCAGGAAAAAGTCACTTTTTGAGGTAGAAAAAATTTGACCGATTTTTGCCCCTTTTTGGAAAAAATTCTCAATAAAACTGGTATTTTGGCGACTTTTGATATCATTGACATCATCCTGAAAATCACCCATCTTAGGCTTAAAAATGCCCATTTTAGGCCTAGAAATGCCTATTTTAGGCAAAAATTGAGGCGGTTAGTGTACCTGCCGCGGCGGTTAGTGTACTGGTGTACCTTCGTCGCGGCGGTTAGTGTACCTTAGGGGGACCCCCTCCCCCCAGGAGCTACACTGCCAGGAACCACACTGCTCTATCTCTTACGCACAGGCGCGAAATAGGCGTTCGAAATCATGGACGTTCAATCGCTAAAGCTCGACCAACCTTTGCCACCAAGAAGCAGGAGCAGGACCACACAAAAACCCAAGAAACCACAAGATGAGGATGATAATATCCAAATAGACGTTGATGTCGATGTTGAGTCAACCGATTCGGAGCCAACAACGATAATTTTAATGGACCATTCTGCCGTGGCACAGAGCCAAGCGACAAGAATTGAACAGCAACAGGCCGCACTCAGCAATCGGGCTCGGATTGTGGCCAACGATGTGCTGAAATATCGTTGTGACAAATGTCCGAGCCGATTCACCAATCAATCTTTCCTTCAAACTCATGTCATTCGGTTGGTTCAAACTCAAGTTCAAGTTCAAACTCATGTCATTCGGTTGGTTCAAACTCAAGTTCAAGTTCAAACTCATGTCATTCGGAAGAAATTGGGAAAGAAGATAGCAGGGTGGTACTTGGGCGGAGGGGGGTGGGGTTGGGCCTCCCGGCTTCCCCACCACACCTATCGTCAACACACTGGCCAAGTGCCACACTGAACGATCGTATGTGTAAAATCAATGTGAAAAGAGGAAATGAAACTGATGTTCTTGCAGAGCTCATTCCGAACCAAACGATGTACAAAATGCAGTCGGCGAGTTCACGTGCGCCTTCTGTGGCGTTGAGTTCCACACATACACGTTGTTCGCTGCGCATCAGAAAGGGTACATTGCGTTTGAGCTTGATTGTGGTGATGACAGACAACGACAGAATGAGTATCTCATAAACCGTATTGTTAGGATCGGATTGAGAATACAATTATTCTTATGCTTCTTTTCTTTGGTTGGGGTCCTTGAGGGGTTTCTGGGGCTTCTATTGTTTCACTGTCCCAGCGTGGTTGGAAACATCTCAAAAAACGTGAAATCCAGTTGTGTTTATACTCTGCCAAAGTGATAAAGCTAATAAAAGAACCGAACCGACTGCGTCAATCCATCCATATTACAGTTGCGGTCGTCAACGTGCGTTGCAATGGTCGTCGTGCATCTACTGTGCAGCGACGTTCCGCCTGCGTAGTGATTATCACAAACATTTGGCTGAGAAACACAAAGCCACGCCCACATCGCTACAAGCGGTCAGCTCCGGTAATATGGAACCCAGGTTAATGTCATTTTGAATAATAGTTTGCATAAGCGATGCCAAACATTGGTGGTCGAAACAACTTGACCCCATTGGACCTGTCTTGGTCAGTCATGCGAGTGACTATTTTGAATTGATCTACTGAAGGTTGTAATCAGGGATTCTAATTTTGAAAAGCACAATGTTGTTATTTTTAACCGTTAGGTGACCAACACATGTTTACCTAATCGAACAGCAAAGCGGTTCGTGGACACAACAGTTGTGATAGTCACGCACGTGACAAGGACACATCCGGTCCGATTTGATCATTAAATTTGATACTGTGTCTTTGCCTTGCCAGTGTTTTGTATACTGCGACACCTTACAAAACCGTCGCAATGATATTTTCCAAAGCCGGGATTTTACAGTGTCTTCATCCGTCGAAGTCTTTGTTCAAAACACTTGCATTGTTCAAACCTTCCGTTCCAGATTACCCATCCCCCGTCGCCATGTGACCCACCCGTCTGCCCACCACTCACTGCGCAGTCCCTACATCCCATTTGTGCGCGTCAAACCGCCGGATGAATCAACTTTGAACTCATCGACCACTCTCGGCAAACGAAAACTTTTGACGCAAAAACCGATGGTGAAACAACCGAAATTCGAAGAAGCGATTGTTTCGGAATGCGGTCACGCCAAAGTAGATGAGAGCAATCAACTTGTGTCTAAAGAAGAGGAAAACGTCATAGTGGAAGTGGATATGAATGGTTAGTCGTTTTCTTAAGTTGAAAACAAGCTCACAGGTGATTTTGGGATCGCTTTGCCATGTGCTGCAATCACACTAACGATGAACTGGTTCAGCGCCCCTTTGTGAAACCTGGTGGCAATCGGGAACCGAAACCTGCCGCCCAACTTGTTTCGGGATTCCTTGAATTCCTGGCTGGTGATGTAGCAGCGTGTGATGACCAGGGCTGGTTTGTGAAGATCATGTCAATGGGATGGGTTCATTACCTTGTTCAGAATAGAAATAAAAAACCAGTAACCCAACAAAAAGTTTTTAGGCTCAGAATCCACTATTGTTTCCGTACCCGACATGAAACAAGAACCGCCATCCGAGCCAGACCCAGACCAGCCAACGGAAATGAGCAACGAAGTGAGCGTTAAGTCTGAGCCGGAACAGACCCTGCAGACTCAGGCAACAACAACAAGTCCAGCTGCAGACAGGGACCAATCGACAGCAACAGCTAGTCGACAACGACTTGACTCGACACAATGTATTTGTGGCCAAGATTGTGACGGCGTGTGTGTAGCCGCTGTGCAGTTGTTACGATTAAGTCAATCAAAGGCGAATATGACGATGCCAGTTGTTGAAAGGTTTGGCTTGTTTGGATTTGTTGAGGTTTTCAGCCCTGGTTTTTAAGCTGTGTAGGGATAGGAATGTTTCAGTATTTCTCGTATTCGTAGAAATCGAAGAAATCTGTGCGGTGTCTGACAAACTAGACCTAGAAACCTTGTTAAAATTTGGGGGATTGTGGTTAGGTCAGAGGCAGAAAGTAGTCAAACTGAAATTGCCATTGGTGCATGTGGCAAAAGGTTTCTGCTTTGACCCATTTTATGGCCATGCGATCGAGAAAAGAAACGACAGGGCATGTTGGCACAAAACTATCAACAAAATGGTTTCTGTTGCAGCAGTGCCCCATCGTCCTCAACACAATCCACGGTGGACGTGGTCTACCCATCTGCCGATAGCGACGATGCCGTGGTGGACGTGCTGTCCTACCAAGTGGACGATACTGACGAGCGTCTGTACCACCACCGGGACAACGACAACAGTAGTCCGACCAATATTAATGAGGTCTACTACTCTCGTCCACCGACTGTGGCCTGGAAAGACCACTATGTCCGTTCGCAGTTCGGCTATGTGCTGCAGAAACAACGCGTGCCCTACCATATACCACCGAAGCGGGTGCACGTCTCGAACGGGACGAAAAGGAGGTTGCCCGAACGACGAAGGCAGGCCGAATCGTTCGAATGTAGTCGGTGTCCGAAGGTGTTCTCGCGATTTGACGCGCTGCAGGCGCACGCTTGGGAGAAACATCAGTCGAGATATCAGGTCCGGGCCGGCACCGATAGTCCTGAACAGGGTGCTGGTCCCATGTGGGAACGCGCTGTGAGAATTGATTGATAATTGTGATCCAGGTCTAGCTAGGTACACGCCCTTATTACTGCCAGGGGTTGCTGACTGTCTTTGAAATGAATTCAGAGTTTAATCATGTCAGGTCGTGATCAGGTGGGTGACTGATCGATCGATTTTTCCTTTAATCTCATGCTCTTTCATTTGGTTTGTTTTGTTCTTCACAAATACTAATCGTGAAATTGTTCATATTTTGTTTTTCCCTGACAAGTTGTTCATATGTTCGTAATGCTCGAGATGTGCACCATGCTCTTGTCTCTACTTATTGCAGCTTTTTTCGATTTTTCCTGGTGTTTAACCACACTGATGGTAATTTCTCGCGAAATGTCTGTTTACCCATGTTTTGTGCATTCTGTGAATATTCTTGCTTATTTGTTTGTTTGTATATCCCAGGATGCCCGCCGCCTCTCATATTTTTATGTTTTGAAACATGATGAAACAGAATGGAAATTATTGTTATTATATGTATGTCCATTTCGATGTTTGTTCCCTTTCTGTCCGTTTTATTTATTGCAAATGTTGAAAAGCCATGATAAAATCCGGTACCGTATGCTCAATGCTCAATTTGTCGTTTCGAGGTTCATGGTCTTCGTCCACGAGTTGCGAAACTCGCTTTACCTTTCTTTGAGGTGGTGTCAGCTTGGTTTCTCTTTCAAAATTGTACACAAATTGGACCTGCCTGTTCGCTGAATTGGAATGGAGCGAGTAATGTTTCACGAAGAGCAGCTAGAGCGTCAGCCGGCTTCAGACAGATGTGGTGTTTCCCTTGGCATCCTATTTTATTGACCTTGTGCGTGCACGATACGCACGCGTGTGTGTGTGCTTCAGCAGTTCACAAGACGAACACGCAACACAATGCATGTATTTTTCATCGCCTTTTATTGATTGTGTCCGGTTCATGTGTTCCCTTCCTATTCAATTTTCAATGTGTAATTCCACGTCTTGCAGTTTCTGATCTCAATTTTCTGGATTCCGATTAAAATAATGTAACAGCAGTGAGTTCTGCCCGATTCGCTAAAAAATAGAAAAACTTCGACCGACATGGATCCCGAGCACGACAACGTGTTCGTGTATTTGGAGTGCGAGTATTGCACGGGCCTGTTCCCCACCGACACCGTTGAGTTGCACATCAAAGTCGGGCACGAGTTGGAGACAAGGTGCGTGCTTCGAGGTTTCCCTTCTCTATGCGTGATCCCGTGGAAATCGCGTAATGAAATAAAGCATTGATGAATGTGGTAAGACATCCTATTGATGAATGTGGTAAGACATCCTGTGCTGCTTCTCTGCGTCCATAAACTTTGTTGAGACCGTAGTTCGTGACGGAGCGCAAATTTTGGCCAACGGCCAACGTGAACGTTGTTCTCCTGTAAAACTCTGGCAAAAAAATAGTGCTGGAAGCTGCATCACAAAATTTGCAAAGTACTTGTCCAAAAAATTTATAAAGAGCGAGGCAAGTGCATCGACAAAAGTGTGGCACACTTGTGAACCTGGGACTAGGGTTAGAGGTCGGTGGCGGGGGGCACCCGACAGCCGACATCTGGACTGGAAGAACCCGACATCTGGTTTTTGAACCAAAAATAGACAAAATTTTTGCAGACAGTAGATTCCACAACTTGAATCGTGGTGGCTGGCCCGTCAAAAAACGGCCAATCCCAACAATAAAATGAAACCCACTCCGATTTGCAGGGACGTGTCAGGTAGACGTGTGCCAATTCGTCGTGCGTTTGCCGTCACCGAGTTGCCGAATTATTTTGCCAAAGAAAAGGAGCAACAACAGCGCCGAGCGCAACAGCAGCAGAAACGACGCGCGGAAAGGGCTGCACACCGGTTGGGTGCTGTTGTTTTCATAAATATCCACCTGGGTGATCGAATTGCATCTGTCTTGATCGTGCGATTGGTTCGAATCCGATCCGTCGTAGCTTACTGATACAGAGTCCTGCTGGTGACACGGTCGGTTTAGACAAATATTATCACGTAAATTCAGCATGGGAGCACAGTGTAACCCCAATTACGAACACCGCAAAAGTCGAATTTCAGATTGTATGGTAGTGTGAGTGATAATTGATCCGGTCGAATACGATCATAAACTTTTTGTCCAGAACAAACATTTGCGAAAATAACAATCATTAATTTTTCTGCAGCGAGTCCGTTGCTCGCACGATCGTGCCCGAGATCGTAGCCGGCGACGGTATAAAGATCGACCCGGACAGTGACTATGCCCCGTCTCCAACGTCGTCCGCTGAATCGGACAAGGACGACCCGCCGTTCAGATTGAAGAAATCGGGCTCAAAAAGGAAGACCAAAGTGATATCGGATGGTGAGGATGGAGATGCGGTAGCTGTGAAAGTGAGAGGGCGGTTTTTGCTTGTTTTTATAATAATATGAAGTCCACCACACATTCGCGTATGGCTGTATGGGTCAATGGGGTCTCGCGACGTTCTGCCGCTGGCAGGCGAACTGTATTGCGAGACTTTATCATAACACGCTTCTCAAAGTTAGAATCCTTGGCTGAATAAGTGTCAGGCCTTTAGTGAAAGTGCAACGCGGCCAAGTTCCTGAAGTGAAGCTGCTCAGTGACAAACTGTGCAGCCAACAAAAGCCGGACGGGTGCACCCATCGAACTCTAGAATATTGATTCCTACTTCGTTCAAGCCTCAGTCAATTTAGGTTGAACCAATTGATGCCGAAGACCTCGAAGCATCGACCAGTTCCAAACCCCGTGTGCGACATCATCGATATCCAGCCAATCGCAAACGTCGAACCCAACCATCATCACGCGCCATCCCGAAACGATTCAAACAGGGATGTTTTTCGCAGGTGGGTGAGAGTGATCAGCCTGTTCGTTACCAAACCTTTGTGCCTTTTTTGTGTTGTGGTTTTTTTGAGATCACTGATGCCAGTAATTTTGACCAGCGTGAAAATTTTTTCCCAGGCAGACTTAATCCGGTGATAAAGAACTTTTGGTTGAAGCCGATCCGATCACCAGGTTTGGTACTGATTCAGGTTTGGAACAAAATGATTTGGACGACACTGGCCAATTCGCAAGCAGTTAGATATATGTGAGATTTTCTGAGGTCGACTGTCTTCAAGCAAGTCGATTCGCAAAAAATAGAAAACGTCGAGCTGCTTTGCATTTCGCAAGTGGATGCAAGTGTAGTGCATAAAATAAAGCGAATATTGCAGCACATGCCGTCACCAACCAAGAAACCGATCAGTCAATCAGCGCACAGGGACAGGTTGGCTGCACGGGTGTCCATTGCGACCAGCAAACGGAACACGCTCGACCCGGACTTGGTGAACAGATCGAAAAGCATTCAGGTTGCGTTCAAGCGATTTACGCGATTGGATATTCATAGATGCATTCAAGCGCTTGCGGTATTTTGATTTTGTTTGGATTGTATTTGGCATTTGAACAGTATGAGCAAGACGTTTGTTTCATAGTTGGGATGAAAAAGGTTTCGCTGTGTCTGCATACCTATTGCTCGTTTCTCTAGTCGTTTGGTGATTATTCACGATTTTCTATGGTTTTGCCATATTTTCAGTTGCAAGTGGAAGATTTCGATCGTGCCCGTCGCGAGCAGCACCCGGAATTGGCAGCCAAAGAATTGACTGGATTTGAATTGAGAAAATTTGTGGAAAAGGACGACAGAGGCGATGTGGAGCAGAAGTAAGCGTGTGACCTGGAGATGGTTTGGGTCAGTGACGTATCGTGTCAAAAGCACATTTTAATGGATTTTCCGCTTAAATCTGGACTGGTTTGAACTTTCTGGCACCATTATCAGATTATTTTCTGATGAGCTTTATGTGCGAACGCATTCAGCGATTTTCTTTCATGTAAATTTGCTAAAAATAACATAAAAGGTTTTTGTGACCTCAGCACAACATTTACGCTGGTCGTCGAATTTCCAATTGTGGTACGGTCGTATAAAAATCACATTGGATGCTCGCTCTGGTGGCAGCAAATTCCATACCGTCCATAAAACTTGTGCTCAACAATTTTACATAAAATACCTACATACGTATGTGCATGCAGGTTCCCCCCACTGACGTCCTGCCACCGCGATCCGAATGACACCCTGTGGCTGCCGTGCTGGTCACTGAACCGTCACACGATCGCCTTCTATTTGTGCTCGGTGATGGCGAATCAAGATCTAAGGGACGAATACTGCTCGCCCAAATATGCCAATCACACGCCTGACGTCGATGGTAATTGGGTGTATGTGACCAGGGTCGACGCGGCGCATGTGTCGCAGAAGGTGTGTTGGCATCAGGGCTGTTTGGGGATAGGGGGACATCGTTGGTAGGCAACTGGGTGAGGGTGACCCAACGGCACGACTGTTTGCGATTGGACGTCTTGCATAGTGGTACAGTATGCCCTGTTCATAGTGGGCAAAGCGCAATAGTCTATTCGTCGCTTCGGCGTCACGCGTATTGAGCTGCCAATATTGGCACTCTTGCCCCCGTATATATCTGTCCTATATCTATGTATGCCCGGTTCATACATAGTGACGTTATCCACGGAATCTGGCTGGCTGACCGGCTTTGCTGACATCTGGGTCTGCTGTCATTTTTGCGATTATCTTCAAACTGCATGTCAGACCAAACTGCCTCCTGCCCAGGTGAATGCCATCAAGTGGCTTGCATTCTGCCGGCCAATATTGTCGCGAAAGAGGGTCCTATAAACAGAAGATAGACTGTGTTAATTGATTGATTGATATTTATCGACTTTCTCGCGATTTTTCAGATGGATCTGCTCGACACAATGTGCGAGGACGGCAGCAAATGGGCACCATTCTTCTACAATCGCCGGGTGAGGGGCTACGTATTTGACGGACTGCACATCAAACCATACAACATGTTCACGTACGGCCGGTGAGTGGATGTTGTTATCGTTGGTACCTATTTACTTTTGTGCCGTATTTGTGACGGGACTTAGGTATACTTGCGGGCCGGAAAAAAAACCGTTTTTTTCCAAAAAAAACCGAAAAAAACCGTTTTTTTCCGAGGCCCGGAAATTTTGGAAAAAAACGGTTTTTTTCCAAAAATTTCCGAAATATTTTCAAGGGTTACGAAAGGATGTTGTCAAAACTAATGTAAATCGGTGCTAAACAGTTCAAAATGAGCACTTTTTAATCTCCAAGTGCTTTTTAGCATGTTTCAGGCCATTTCCCGACAAAATTTTCTCCAAAATAGGCGTTTTTGGACCATGGGTATCCTTAAGTACTGGAAAAATATTTGGAAAAAAAACGGTTTTTTTTCCAAAAATATATTTTGCGGAAAAATACGCAAGTATAGACTTGGGTGTCAACCGTCTTCTCTTTATGATGGGTTTGAGTTGGTGAAACACAAATATTGACCGGCCTAAAAGTGGCTTCCTGTTACTTTTGGCTGAGTGTCGGGAATAAAATTCGATGCACCGAGCTGGCTCTGCTGAATCTGATTCATTCGAAAATGTTTCGTTGCCACCGGATAGCGGGACCAAGAATTTGACCTTGTGTCGTTAGAACCAACGAGCGTCAAAGTAAAACACAGGAGATTCAATTCAATATATTGATCACGAACTACGCCCATTAGATACAATGGAAAATAGAATAGTGAATTAGAAAACAAAGAAATGTCTCAAATTTCGTCAGCGTATAGGTTCTTCCCGCTCGCTGGTCGAGATTAGCTCTGGAACTCCCAAAAGCCAACCCCAAAGTTCGAACGAAGGTTGCCTCACTGTGGTGCACTCACGGGATGCTTTTTCAGAGAACTGAAGCACACGTACGTCAAGGCCTGTCTGGAAGAATTCGACTGGACTCATATTGTAAGAGTTGCATTTATTATTTCATTTGGGATATTTTCATTTATCCAGATTGTCTGCCATTCCCAGGTGCACTACATGATGAACCGCAACTACGAGCGGCCCAACCAGTTGCGTCTGTGTGCATTCGTAATGTCCAGGCAGGTCTACAAGGACTTCGCAATGAAGCATGTCCGGGCCACCGGCAGCATTCATGTGTCCGGGGATGATGGCGTACCCGTGGGTGCCTGGCCGTGGGAATACGCACTCATTGCTTATCGTTAGTTAGCTTGTGCTGTAGGGGGAGTTTGTGTATTTTAACAAGTTGATCAGTTTTGATGTTTTATGCGCAGTGGAATAATTTTTGGTGAAACTCACAGCAATAAACACAGAATTTAACGATCACTGACGATATCGTGCAATCTAGTTGGAAAACTCATTTTGATTTTTCTGCACTCTCACTGACGATGTTCTGGCGCACTGATTCTCTTGCCAAACGCCAAAAACCACCAGAATTTTATGTATTCTTCAATTTCAACAGGAACATTCGACAAATCCATCGCTCCACCGATGAGTGCTGCCGAGGGGGCTGCCATTCCGGCTTTGATCACATCCAGTTCTGATGCCAACACAACTTTCGGGTCACCTTTGGCGATCAGGGAGACAAACACACCCAACACCGATGTGACGTCGTCGGTCAATGTTGAATGCGGGTTAGTGGGCGCTGGACAGGCTTCCTGATGTTTCATGATTCATATGTGGAAGGAACGCATTTGAAAACGGTTACCTAAATTTATAATTTAGAGCATTACTCGTTTCGATTATGTAACCGCAGATTAAAAAATAAATAAATAAAGATAATAATACACAGTGTCTGGGTTGCCTTGAGGGCTGCATTGAAGCAAGAAATACCAATGTTATTGGTCAGACGGTAAGGTGCTTTGAGGGCACGCCTTTGCGCAAGACCAGTGACACGTTGCTGTTTCGGCCCGTAACGCCTGACAGCTTAGGTGATCCGGGCCAGTCGTCAGAGACGAAATCACCGGGTGTACACCCCAATGGGACTATTTAGTCTCTTGGAGCATGTGGCATTTTGGGGTGTACACCCGGTGATTTCGTCTCTGACGACTGGCCCGGATCACCTAAGCTGTCAGGCGTTACGGGCCAAAACAGCAACGTGTCACTGGTCTTGCGCAAAGGCGTGCCCTCAAAGCACCTTACCGTCTGACCTATAATACACAGAAAAAAAATGTGATAAAATATATTGTATGTGCAGCACGCCGACATCGAACGGTGGTGATTACAACGACGAAGACTCGGCACTGGACCTGGCAGCAGCATCGACCAGCAATATGAGTGATCTGCCACGTACGATGACCATGTTGACGCCGGACGGCGAGTACAAAAACATGCCTGTCAAGGTGGGATGCAGGATATTCGTTGTTTCTGTTTTGGAGTTGCGCTGCATGTCGTCTTTCTGGGTGTTGCTTTGGCAGTGAACAACGCTCGTTATTTTACTGGCATTCACGCATGACACGCCGAGCAAAGCTAGGATGGACATGGGGATTCAGACAATGCTCCACTTGTCTTGTCTTCCACGTGTCACACAATAGTCACTGAGATAAATTATGACCCAAGTCGCGTAAATTCATTAACAACTAGCAAGAAAAAGACCAGACAACGTTAGCTTAGCGCGACTACTTTTCGGAAGTTTTCACGTTCAGAATGCAGATAAGTCAAAGTTTTCAATTAGTCTGTCCGTCCAGGGCATCTATGTGCGTCGTCTAGCGAGTACGTTCTCACTACGCGACCTGCCAAGCGAAGCACGAAGGCAAGAGGCGAAACGTCTCGGTTACGACAACAGTTGTAATGGACCGTTTATTGACACCCGGGAGCTCAAGAAGAAGCACAGCTTCACCAAACACTCGGCCAGGGCCAGATCGGCTGAGAAGTAAGTGACGTTGGATAGTGTGGTCTTGTTTAATTTTAGTGTTTTTTTAGAGAACCATTTATCTATGACTGGCGTCAAATTTCCCGCTTCAGTCGCGCGACGTAATGTGTTAGAGTTTTAAGAACAAGAGATTTAGTGATGGCACAAACTTCACTCAACAAATCGCTGATTACCTGTTACGTACCATGCTGAACATGAAAGTCCCTCTATTTATTCCTTTTCAGTGTGTCAATCGTACCTGAAGAACTATGCGAGCGTGAGGCAGATGGTCGTGTTGTGTGGATCCCACTGCCCGAAGTCTCGCCTCTCTGGGCTGCTGTCTACATGACTGAGGCCACGCAGAGACCCTATCTGGTTGGCGGGTGTTGTTCTCAAATTGGAAAAGTTGGGTTGTATAAAATTTGAAAGCAAGCAGTAGAATGACAATGCTAAGGTAACACTCGAAATTAGTGCTGCAAAGATACCTTCAAATAACATTTACCTTACTTTAGTCGTGGCCTGTGTGCTTGCCGTCAAGCTCGATGTGGTTCTAAGGCTCAACTTCCGGTGTTTATGATTATAACATATTTTTACGACTCCAGCTGTCCAAACAACTGCCAACGAAGGTGCCGGATGACAAATCGAAAGCGTTTATCTATGATCTCGCCGCAGCGTACAAGGACAAGAAATGGGACACATATATGAGCTGTGTGTTTGAGGATGACGGAGGTGCGCTCGCCCTGATTAATCGGGGTGTTGTTAGTCTTCAGAATGACCATTGTTCTCCATTGTGTTAAAAGATGCAATGGATTTCTGGGTAACATGGATAGCAATTAGGGTGCACCCAGTTAACGAAGAATCATTGTCGAAGTTGGGACATGGGGCGCGAGTATGAAGTCGGATCATATTAGTGTATTTAGGACCTCGTGGTCAGCTGGATTGTTCGCATTCGCATTGACGATGCGCCTGCACCGCTTGTCTGTGAATGCAGGTCGAAACAGCCAAAAACACGCTGCGTGCCTGCTTACGTGAACCATGGATCTTGTCATGCCCCTTATCAGAAATAAGTTATCTAAAATTAACATTTGTGCAAATCTCTAGGCGAATGGATGTTCGAACGTCGTGGTCTGATCGGTTATGTGATAGAGGACGGGGAAGTGACGCGCAAACACCCGAAACAACTCAAATACTCGGTGGAGGAGAAGCACGAAATATACACACATGTGGTCGGTGGATGATTGACTACGGCTGGCAGACGTGTGACTGACTCTGATCGCGTCTTTGCGCTTAAACATAAGAATTAAAAAATAGTTCAAGCCAGTGCCAAGACTGGTATATACGGCTCACCTTGATCACCGCACTACGCTTTTTGCATTTCAATGATAGTTCGACAGTTACTGATGACACACATGCCATCCCACACTGTTCAGCATAGACAGATTACCACGTTTGACGTGCGTACTATTGGCTGATGTGACAGCTGTGAATGGACGCGGCTGGTGGCGAGTTGGCAACGGAGCCCCAGTAAAGAAATAAATTGGAAAAAGAATTTGAACGAAAAGCTAATATGTTCAACTCAAACTGTTGCCAACTAGGGTGTCAGTGTCAAACTTGGTGATCGGCTCTGCCCTGTTGTTTTGCATGATTTCGAGATTCTCGTCACGTGCAGTGTTGCGGAACGAGAACTGCAAAACCGATCGCCAAGTTTGATTGACTTCTGCTGATGTTTCACCGGGGACTGACGGTGGCGCAATTGCTTCAGTTCAGGATTAGTCCGCAGGAAAAAACACTTTACCAAAAATTAAACGAATGCGCGCACTGTTTTCAGCTGGCCATTCACGAATACAAGAACGTTTCGTGCCCGGATCTGTTCAAATACCGCTACGGTCTGCTGGCGCGTGAGGATTACTGGACGAAACGCAGCAAAGTGCGATGCGCGCCGTGTCAGAAGGATCTGATGGAATCGATGCTGTTTGATACGGTGCGTTGCAAGGTAAATCGGTGCTAGTAAAGCTCGCGAAGGATGCTGGTTTAAGGTTGGGATTGCTTCAGGCTTACGCTTACTGAAAATTGGTCTGAGTGCGGCCTCAGCTCAAGCCTGAATGTAAGCCTCACCTCAGGTTTAAACCACCATCCGGCGCGACCTTTACTTGTACCGGTAACTTTTCCCACAGCCCTGGTAATTCGATCGGGACCCGACACTTCTACTGATAAGTGAAGTTATTTTTAAATCCAGAAATGGTGTTTCACGGAATCAGTATTGGTTCACAACTAGGGATCGGGGCTACCCGACATCTACATACATGTTTTTGGGTGCCTGCCGATACCCGACACCTATGAGGAAATACGAGGGTGTCAAAACCCGACACGGACACGTACACACACTGGATACCGATACCCGATCCCTATTATCTGGCCACATGGTGTGTTCGCACTGACGATGTACTGGTCCTTTGTGCATTAACACATTGGTACACATCTCGCAACATTTAAACTACGGATATCGGATAGCAAACATAGCATTGTGGAAAGTTGTTTAAAAATCATTGATGTTGTTGGGGGAGAGGTAATACTCACCAACGGCTACGTGGCTGTTGCTCCAAAACCCATACCCCACGCTGGTCTTTCTTTGCTTAGCTTTCTTGCTCGGACCAACCGTATCACTGTTTGAAATCTTATTCGGAAATTATTTTCTGCAGGTGATGATGCACTATTGCTGGTACGGCAAGCCACGTCCGTTCAAACGTATGCCGAAGGGAATGTACACGTTCTTCACTGGCATGTGAGTGATTTTTTTTGAGTTTTCATTTTTGTTTTTTTATCGTTTTTGTAGAAAACAATAGAATCGCTGTTTGTTGCCATTCTGCGTTTGTTTATAATGTCGGTGAAACATTTCTAAATTCAGCCGTGAAGCATGAATTTTTGCCAGGGGCCGGTCCACAGAAGCGGATTACCTTAATCTTTGCACCAACACCAACACTAACGTTGACACTAACATAAACGTAAGGATTTTCTCTCTTTTATGTATGTGTTAGTGTTGGTGTTAAGGTTAATGTAATCGGCTTCTGTGGACCGGGCTCAGGTTTTCAGTAATATATTGCCCCAGGCTTTTAATATGTTTTCAGTTGCACGA
>JASAMV010007618.1:0-17412 GCA_030248065.1 Rhynchonema sp. JSB1_4
ACGGTGATTCAAAAGTACCCTCGACATTGCTATGTTTCTGGCGATAGCGTGTGATGGACCGAACGGACATTGTTCGTTTACAGCTTATAGAAGTCGTCAGGCGATTGTGCATACTGTGAATAGCATGAATTGAATGAAACACACCGATCCCTGATGTTTCAAGGCACATTTGTGGTACCCATACGCGTCACTTGCGACAACACTGGAGAAGGGCATGAAATTTCTTATTTTTGTGTGTTGGTATTTGATATTATTGCGAGTCCTGTAAGCGACGTCGAACTGAAGTTGTTGGATGATTTTTCAGCAAAGGAATCAGCCAATGCCTGGATGTTTTGTTGGTTGACTGCTGTGTTTGGCCGTGTCCACACCGTGATCGATCGGTGATTTTGCCGGTTTTCTCATATCTTTCTGAATCATGTCTGATTACGTGATAGGACGGAGCTTGGTCACGAAGAAAACGGAAAGCATATTCTTCCTTCTTCGACTCGGTTCTATTGAACAAAAGAACCATGAAATCCGTCTCTCGTTATCATATCGCAAATCTCTCATGTTGTCAGAGGATTGCTGCAAACGGCAAAAACTTGAGAACACTAGAGCACTACTGGAATCATTTAAGAACAATAATAATGATGTAAGAAATAAAAACTGCTTCCACAAAAAACAATTACCAAAAAAATTAAAAAATATAACTGCGAAATTGCCAGCTGATGGCCTGCCTCCGGCTGCTAATGAATCGTTGCCTGCGTGGGCGGTGAGAGCCGAATGAAACATCTGTGTTGATTGTGTTTCAATCCTTGTTGTGATGAATGATTTCGCTTGTTGCTTTCAATGAACCACAGCCTTTCGCAGAACAGCCAGGCAAAGTCTTGCACTAAAAAGCAACCGAATCAGCATCCATTGTGTGACCGGTTTTGTTGCACTGGTTTTTTTGGCAAGTGTAGCGTAGGAGCACCACAAATGTGCCTTGAAACATCAGGGATCGGTGTGTTTCATTCAATTCATGCTATTCACAGTATGCACACTCGCCTGACGACTTCTATAAGCTTTAAATGAACAATATCCGTTCTGTCAATCACACGCTATCGTCGCAGAAATAACAGCAATCTTGAGGGTACTTTTGAATCACCCTGTACTTTCCTATACATAGCGCTGTGTGTAGCAGGCGTAACTTTTTAATTTCGCCAAAACATGTTGACACTCATGTAGGTCATGTTGACAATCATGTAATCATGTACAAGTCCATGGTTGCCATAAAAAGCTACCCCGAATATCAGTGTGTTATTCTTTTCGTTTTTTTCCTGGAGTCGTCCAAGGATAGAGAAGCACAATATGTACAAAAGTACCTGTTTTCAAGACAACAACGGGGAACTAACGGTTGAAGCACAGAATTTTTGACGCCTACGCCCGGTCGAATGAATTGCGCACTAAAAGCTTCCCATTTATTTCCAATGTTGCCTTAGTCCAAGGGCGGGCCAACTTCCGTTGACTGGTTTTGCGCCTTCATCTCTCCGACTGTTGCGCTGACTTGGTCTTTGAGAAAAGCAAGATCGTTCCCAGATCAGCAACTTGTATACAATTTTATGGGATGGTTAGTGCGCAGGCCGCCTTGTTGACTTATTAAAGTGCCCCAGTCACTTTTCTGTCTGAAGCTAACCGTGCGTTGTGGGGCTTTTGTAACCAGTTTCAAAGAACCGCCATTTTGATGCTTCAGTGTAACGGTCTTTCAAGCTGTCTCTTTTTGAGTGCCGTTGGTCCTTTGTTGGCCGCACGGTTTTCCTACCGGAGTTATCTACTCACAACCCCCTGGGATCTAAATGGAAAATTAGTCCTTTAAAAAAACTAATATTTTACCCAAGAATTAACCCGACATACGACATCGAGTGCTTTTCAGTTAACTTCCTGGCCTTTCAATAAAACCAATTTCAGCCCGCGTTTTCGACCTGAAAATTTTCTCAAACCTCCTGTTGATTATTTAAAAAAGTTCATAATGAATGACAAACCACCTCAGTTGGGGCGAAGGAGAACTTTGGAGCAATTGTTAGTGAAAGAACCTCGAAAACCTGGCCAAGGTTCGAGTTTTGAGCTCAACCGATTTCAGCGAACTGAATGCAATTTATACTAGGCAAGGCATATTGTCCAAACAGAGTCCTCGAACCTGAGCGGTACGGTTTCCAGAAGGGCCTGTAAGTAGAAAACTCCGGTACCAAGTACAGATGAATAAATCAACAGGAAGGAGAACAGACCATTTTCGTGCCTGCCAACTTTTCCGCCACGCTTGTATACCATTAATACTTGTACTGCCATACAAGTAAACAAGTTCCTGCCCCTGCATGCGTGCACTACCACGTGTGTGTGTGTGCGCTGCCAAAACCCAATTGCTCCATGGCTACCAATGTGGGTTGTTCCAGCTTATTTTTTTATTCGAGCAAGATATTGTACGCCAATGTGCCGAATTGAACTCTCCGGT
Source organism: Rhynchonema sp. JSB1_4 (assembly GCA_030248065.1). Classification (NCBI taxonomy): domain Eukaryota; kingdom Metazoa; phylum Nematoda; class Chromadorea; order Monhysterida; family Xyalidae; genus Rhynchonema; species Rhynchonema sp. JSB1_4. Next base: position 2,468 of record JASAMV010007618.1, read on the forward strand.
GTTGTGGTGGCGCTCTTTGACATGGCTGTTATTCAGCACACACCCTTTCAATGTTTATTATGAAACCGATTTTGGCAATAATTGGGTGGGTTGCCTTTGCGCTTAACGTTTTTGTGTACAAGTCACAGGCAGCCGTGGTCAAAAAGCTATAAAGCATCATGTGCGACCACAAAACATCAAGTTCCCTTGAACCTGTTATAACCAGGGTTCGGCAAAAAACGTTTTTTTTCAAAAAAATCGTTTTTTTTAAAAAAACGTTTTTTTTCAAAAAAAAACGTTTTTTTTAAAACACCCAGATGACCAAAATATGCCCCCAAAAAATTGGAAAACGCTCGTGTTGGGAAGAAAACGTGGTTAAATGAAGTAATTCTATGTTCTGGGGCAAAACGGGTTTCAACCCTTTTCTGGCGAGTTGATAAGATCCCATATCAGACCCGCATCGTGGGACCAACTTTGGCCGGGGTCATCACTGAAAGTCAAACTCCGTATATCGACGTATCTCGACAAAAAGTAAAAATTGGTCGAAAATTTTTTGAAAAACTGGGACAAATAATTGATTTTCCTTGATAATCAGGGTACTTTCCCTGAAAAATCAGGGAAAATCAAGGAAATTCAGGATTTAAAAAAACGAAAAACGACCCACGCGCTTTTTTAAAAAAAACGTCGTTTTTTTAAGAAAAACGCCGTCGTTTTTTTGCCCAACCCTGGTTATAACGTCTAACCAGTGGAAGCTGGTGTTTATCGACAGAGACAGAGCTTCCTCGATATGCGTGGCAGGCACTTATTGAGGGTAAATTATGCTAGTGTTGTTTCCCACTGTATACACGTGTCACATAGGGTTGGAACTTTTGGTCTTAAACGGAGTTGGAACTTTGGTCTTGAATTCTTGAGGTGCTCCATACAGTTGGACAGAATACGGCTTTCTACCGTACATTGCTTTGATTGATGTCTTTTCTTCAATTCAATGTCGACATAACCTGATCAAATGCGCAACAAATTGCCTGCCATTAAGCTCAGACAATGCAGGACCGCTCATTCTATCATCTATCAGACCAAAGTTTTTGCGCAGGTTTACCGTTTTGAGAGTAAGCAGCTGCACGCATTTTTCGAAACCACCACTGACTCTCTCACTGTTTTTGTTTTGACAAGGCTCACTGGTCTCACACGCAACAGCATCAGCTGTGCTTTTGTCCAAAAAGTCGATTAGCGCGCTACTATTTCTTGTCTACTATACCGGAAAAAGTCTGCCTACTACTTGTTAAGGTGCACAGTTTGATTTTCCAAAACGTTGGGACAAATTCTCCAGTGTGCCGGCCCGATAGAACGAAAGCTTCCAAAGTAGCGCAATCTTCTCGTGCACTTGTTTTCTCGTGAATCCTACACCCATTGTTTGTGTTGCGGCTAAAACAGGATTAGCGTTCCTTTCTTGAAATCCTTGAACACAGAGGAAGCAAAGATGTGCCCAATTTTCTATTCTGCGTCTTTTCAGGCCCGACCTTATCAGGTCCGGTCGACTCAGGACTAGCAAGTTTTACCCATTTATGGGCTTCGACAGTGTTAGTACACGCTTGGACAGGGTGGTCACGATTAGATTGGGACGCGGAATGTGTTGACGATAATAGTCTTTTCAGGGATAAAAGGTGGGAAACTGGATTGTCAACGATAGATAGTCGGTGGTTGCCCCAGCCCCAGGTACGTATGCTTAGCCTGACCTTAACCTTGGCTTAGGCTCCAGCCGGACCTGAATCGGCCGGGCCTGAACCTGTGCCCCCGGGCTGAGTAGTCGCACGAAAGCAATTTACCCCAGAACAAACGTTCGAAGCTCCTGGTCTGCGATGTGTTTTCCCTGTTTTTCGATCCCGCGAAAAAAGCGCCCGTTTCCATTTTTGGGCGGTTCCCAACGGGTTTGAGTGCATCGGGTTAAACTCCAATGATTGCGCCATGAGACGGACGATGTTGTGCATTGTTGCCGGATTTCATGTGGTTTTCCTGTCACGAAATTCTACCGTAACCCATCATAACGCAGGTGCGTACAATGGTATGTTTCTCCAGCATTGAACAAGTTAATACGTCTTTAACTCAGTGATGCGGGTGCAGTCCTCAAAACCTGTGGCTTACTTTCTGTCCACATGCAGCATTTCCACCTCCAACCAAAACTGTACAATATTTGTCCTCGCTCAACTTCGATTTTTATCTGCCCGCAATTTGCGTTCTTTTCTGTGGCCGGCCCTATTTCAAGGATGATAGAGCGCCTTCCCGTAGATGGCGAAACGTGCACATAATTCCGTTGGGAGTTTAGGTATGCACGCGATGCTACCTTCCTGGTTATGTTATGTTGGACATATTGGTTTCGTGTCGCGACGGAAATAACATAATTTTGACGACCGGAGCTTTTTTCGAGCGTGTGGACATCGGACTTCTTAACTTATGGTTTTTTGGTCATATATACATCCGACCATAGAGCATAGAGCCACAACCTAAAAACTGGACTAAAATTCTAAAGCCCATGTCCGATCATGATAAATAGTTTCCCGTTTAAGTCGGTTGTGGTCTTCAGATTCTTTGAGTTGTCAAACACACCTCTAATATAATGCTTTACGCGTTTTTTGCCCCGTCCTTTTACGATCGTTATAGAATGTCCAAAATGAGCTTGCGTGAGTCTTTTTCTGGTCGAAAAGTTTTATGCCTGGTATTGCAGACTTAGGGCTCCACCAGATAGACCCGAAACCCGAAACATAAATTTTTTCCATGTCCATGTTTCGGGTTTCGGGTTTTGAAAAAAACCGAAACCCGAAGCACAAAGCATAATCATCATAAAATGTTTGGTCTTGCCACTTGTAGCTGACGTGCACAATTTATACGGTCAGTCGAAATAATTTCGATTATCATGCTTCGTGTTTCGGGTTTCGGGTTTTGAAAAAAAAACCCCGAAACCCGAAACATGGACATAGAAAAAAATATGTTTCGGGTTTCGGATTTCGGGTCTATCTGGTGGAGCTCTTATACCTACAGTATCAGCTTACGCTTGTTGCTTTCAACTTTACCAGTTCCCACTTTCCGATCGGAAACTTCCAGTTCTGTGACCAACATCTAGATTTTTGCGTAAAATTATTGGTTATGATAAGAGTGCACGGATAGAACTGCGTGAACAACGACTATGTGTTTTGAAAGAACATTAGAACAACACCAAAAAAGCCTTTATTGTGAAGGTCTGGGTACCGCTGTTCTACATATACACTGTGGTTTTAACTGGCGATAAAAATAGCCGAGGTAAAGACCTCCACATGTACATATATTGACGCACATTATGTACGTGTATGGATTTCGGCCTCTGTGATGTACGCAATCAATAGCAGCCACATGACGGCACTGTCTGCGCTTAGTCAGATATCAACTGAGCATAACTTTGTTTTGATGAACAATCACCTGTTCAGATCGGCAGAAATAATTAGGATGTACGTGCCTATATATGTATACCGGACACGGGACAAAGGGATTTTGAAAAAAGCGGACGGAATAGAGCAAGAAACACGCTTTGTGCCGTGCAAATCAGGACAAATCAAAAAAACAGGAAATTTCTGACGCCCTCCCACGGGAAAAATTTCTGCGTGGTCTGCTCATCTCTCCCCATGCCGTTCTCAGTGTATCAATTAGGAAAAGGAGACGCGCCGATTGCCTAAGTTATGGTCCTGCGCGGGACAAAAAGCAAATCGTAATTTTTGGCCAAAGTGATCATTTGGAATGCTGTTTGTGTGTGTGTGTTTCAGCTTGAGCAAGAGCAAGCTGGCTTGACGCGTGCAGACGTTGAACCTAAGAGAAAAATCTGACCCTACTCACGATGCTACATACATTGTGGAAGTGTTACTGCACCATAGAGTACCCCGGCGTGTTTGGCAACCAAACCATGGTGGATTGTTTGACCGCTTTGTGATTAAGTTTAGTTTCTATGTCCCCCAGGTGCATCGCTTAACGGGTATGCCGAGCACGATAATCAGTTTTGATCTTAGAAACTCGGTTTAAGAAAAATACTGTATTTTGTCGCGTCGCGCTCGTTGGCAAATTGTTTTCCCGCTCTATATGTACAGTTGTGCCGTGCCTGTTAGTAACATGCCAATTACATGACATCAGGCTTAGTCATTCGTAAGTAATCGTGGTCTGCAGAGTAGCTCACAGGTTACAGTACCAACTGCAACTTTTGGCTGATTGAGCCTGCGCCTGCGCTGCATGGCGCATCCAAGCTGCCTGACCCTGATATCCCATGCAGTCCGAAGCGTATGTGAAGCAGGCACGAGGACAAGTCTGCAGAGGCACGTGCAGGTGTATGAGGCTGCGCCTGACTTGCGCATCTACGGTGCATGCGGCAAGCTTGCACAGGACCTGCGCTTGCTGTGTCGCATAATGACCATTTTTTTAAGAATTCATCAAATCAATTCTGATTTTCATCAGGAAAAAATTTGACCAATTCTTATAAAGTCATTGTGCGACCAACACCAATCAAGTGTGTTCTGTATTGAGCAGACGTGTGAGGAAGGTGTCGCGTTTAGAGCAGCATCGCTGGATAAATGGCATTTTTCGAGTTGTATAGTGTAGAGTATAGAGTAGTATATTGTACTTTCTGAGTTCGCTGCCGTCCAGAAAAATACGCCCTATAGGGCTCCACCAGATAGACCCGAAACCCGAAATCCGAAACATAAATTTTTTCTATGTCCATGTTTCGGGTTTCTGGTTTTGAAAAAAAACCCGAAACCCGAAACACGAAACATGATAATCGAAAATGTTTCGACTGACTGTATAAATTGTTCACGTCAGCTACAAGTGGCAAGACCGAAACATTTCCGATTATCGTGCTTTGTGCTTCGGGTTTCGGGTTTTTTTTTCAAAACCCGAAATCCGAAATATGGACATAGAAAAAATTTATGTTTCGGGTTTCGGGTTTCGGGCCTATCTGGTGGAGCCCATAGTTGATATCAAGTTCTAAACCGGAAAACCAACTTTTGAGACATTCTGGTAACAGACCCACGTGCAGCTTGCCTGCCAGTTAGGCAGCTGCGCTCAATGTTTCAGAACTGCGCGTGGTTAGCGTTCGGGTTTTTAAAACTTGCCATTAACTATGGGGCATTAACTATAATATAACCATTATTTCACGGCAGCGAATTTAGAAATTTAATGCAACGGTGACAGTTTTTTCAGCTTTTCGAGCGATGCTGCTTGGACGCGATACCTTCTCACATGACTGTCTCGTACTGAGCGTGAGTTTGCATGCACTGGAGGCGCAGGCCTGCATCAGCCAGAAAATTCAGCCGATACTGTACAAGGTCACCACGGCACTGCAATGTTCGCTCGTTAATAACCTTGTTTTCTGTTCTAATGTGTGTTGTCAAGTCTACATTATGTCAAGCCACCCGAAACAGTGCGAATAACAAGACACGGAAGCAAAAAAGAAAATACTCCGTCAGTCAGTATGGATATGGGAGGGAGTTCGGACAAGTGAAAATCCATATGTTGTACAAAACAAATTGATCTGCTTTTCCAGAATCAATATTTTGTTGCCCATTGACTCGTCCGACGCTAAAGATTCCAAAATAAATCTAAAACCTTGGTAATTTCAAAACAAAGAATCAAGAGAAAATGGACATCCAATCCACGAGCAACAACAATATTGACCCAATTGCTGACGTGACGATGACCACCACCAGGGCTTATGAAACATCATTGGAAACACCAGAGGGGTCGCTGAACCGAACTGAGTTTCAACAACGACGAATCATTTACGATACGGACTCACTCGACGTTTATCTGGCTTGGATTATGATGTGTGCAACACCGTTTCTCACTATTGGCGGCATCGTGGGGAATTCATTAGGTTGGAAGGAAACTGGTATACGTCTATACACGTTTGTGAAATGACACCGAAAAGTTTAGGCACCGACTGTAGCAAAGCAGGAAGTTTCGCACATGTGTGTATTTAAGATTTTTGTTTGCTTCGTCGTGGTCCGTGTTCCTCGAGGTTCGTTGCTAAACTTCGCACCGTCATCATGATAACATAAGCATCACTCGATGGGCACGATAACAAGCCCAAAACAGAAAAGGCGACGGCAATCTAAGGCTGCCTTCACAATGCAAAATGCGAGTTTGCGATTTTGCGAGTTTGCGAGCCAGCGCGGCTCGCATTTGTGTTCACAATGCAAAATGCGAGTTTGCGAGTTTTCGGCTCGCAAACTCGCAAAAAGCCGATTAGGATTGGTTCTAATTTTGGATGCGAGTTTGGTGTGCGCGTGCTTCCCTTAGCAAGAAAACAAGATTATTTCGATGAGTTTCATTTCTGAAATATACCCAGTCGGTTTTAACCTGTGTTACATTGTGTTTTCTGACCACAACTTTGCTGATTTTATTTTTTTTTTAAATTCTGGGCGTTTCAATTACAATAAATCATCAAACGGGATCACTGAGAATATCACAGTATCACCGAACGACTAACAAATCTGGGCTAGGTAAAATAAAGCAAATAATATCACTGAACTTCACTTAGCGCCAGATCGAGTCGACCCCAGTAGATCTTGGTCCATTGGGCGATCTCTTATGTTCGATCTGTGAGCTCCCGTCACTCCACTCCAAGTTGCCTCGAAGCTTCAAAGTTCTGGGCGACCAAGGTTGCTCGAGAGGCCAACACGGTTGTGTTCAGCTGGACTGTTTACATCTTGCCATGGTGCTGTTGTAGTCTTTTGGTCCGGCTGTAGAAAGGGCGAACATCCACTGTCATTCGCGAATTGTTCGCAATCAATTTATTCTTTTTTTGTTGTGGAATCTTTGTGGGTTAGTGATGTTCTGGGTAGAATCAGCAGACGAGTTCGGTTGGGGTTACTGTAACTAGTAGTTGGGATGGGAAGGAACGTGATGAATGTTTGGATTTGAGTGATCAAGAAGGGAAAATTCGTCGTCGGTAAAAAACTCCACACAAGGATATAATCTGCTGATTTTTATCCACAACTGTATCGTTCTCCTACCAATATAAGAATATCTAGAAGTTAGCTAATTTAAAGGGAAATGATGTTCAATCGGAACGTTTGCCTTGCACACAATCTAAATTGATTGATTTGAAAGCAAATCGCTAGAAGTTGTGAAGTATTGGATGAGAATATCTTGCGATAACCGACCCGCGAGCGTGCATTGTGTTGTGAACACATATGGGAGTTTGCGAGTTGCGAGTCTGCTATTTTGCGAGTCTGCGAGTTTGCAAGCTCGCATGCAAGTTGCGAATTTCCATTGTGAACACAAATGCGAGTTGAAATTCAGGATCGCAAACTCGCAACTCGCAAAATCGCAAACTCACAAAATCGTAAACTCGCATGCATTGTGAAGGCAGCCTTATACTCCCGACATGTATTCATCAATAACCGTTTTCTTCAAAAGACGTTCCGGTTTAGAGTTACTCCGATTTTGTGGTTAAATTACCAAAAAAGTTAATAAAAAACATTCAGTTTACTTGCGTACGCAGTAACCGGCTGATTTGTGCAAACCAGACAATTTTTCAGTGCTGATGCTGATCGCATACACTCCGCGATTGAGACAGTTCCGGTCCCACTACCTTCTGCTGTGCGCCATCTGTGCGAGTACCGTAATCCTGATTTGTGTCCTGCTCGTCTGTATCGACTGGTGGTGTGGGCAGATCATCTATGGCAAAAGGTATGCACCCAAGTCGTAAGGGGGCCTTAGGTATGCTCAATAAAATCTTAGCACGCGTTTAGATGGTTTGACTTGAATGTAATGCGTCTCTGAATGGTGGCCGGGCAATTGAGCAAAGCACATTTGAGCAAGACCACTTTGAGCAAGTAGTAAAAAAGAGCAGGGCCAAAAGAGCAGATCACTTATTTTGTTCCAACGGCTCTGGCTCAGGCTGATTTTGGCATCAGGCTTAGGCTTAGGCTTACACTTAAGATTAGTTTTGTGTTTGGGCTTATGCTTAGGCGTAGGCCTATTCCGTTTTTAGGTTCTGCTCTTTTGGACCCTGCTCTTTTTCACTCGCTCAAAGTGGTCTTGCTCAAATGTGCTTTGCTCAATTGCCCGGTCCGTGTATTATGAAGGTCAGATCAGTGTTCAGAATATGCAGTATGTCCCGTGATATTCGTTGGCTTGAACCAAAGGCCAGCCATAAAGTCGACCTTTAACGCTAGCTAACATTAGCAGGTGTGAGGTCAGCGAGCCAGTATAACCACCATTCTGCTCCGTTCTTGCAGCGACATCGGTTGCCGTCTATTGACGTACGTGTCGCACGTGGCTGACTGGGTGTGCGCGTGGTCAATCGCGATGGTCACCATTGACCGGGTGCTGACATTGACACGGCCGGACTGTCTCAAATCGGCCAGTTGCACCAAAGTGGTTGTTGGTAAGTCGCTTGGGGGGCGGGAGCGTACCGCATCGGACGGATAAGGGAAGGACAAATGAAATAGAAAACATATGGAGTACATAGCAACTCACTTGACATCTAAACAAACTGCTAAAACGACACCCATACCACGTTTGCTCGTGTGTACCCCGTCCGATCTGGCAGGCTAAGCAGTGTTTGGCCTGGTTAGTTCTGGGATCAACCCCCAGCAGACGGAGCAACATCAAAGTGGTGTCGTGGGTCAACCCAGCCTTCCACCCCTGAGAAGGGTCGGTAAATGGGAAGCAGCAATTGCTGCGGGTAACAGGCACCTACCCATTAGAGTCACCGGCAACGGGTTGTTGGTAGGTAAATTCTGCGGAACGCCTTTACCTTTTTTTGCGAAGCGCATGAGGTGAAGGCTGTGATGCGCAGTGATCGGTGGTCGCGTCCTTGTCACTGTTACCACTGCTTGGAATAAAAAGCAGTTCGAGTCGACGTTTCGACCAGCGTACAGTGTAAACAACTTTTACGCTGGTCAAAATGAGACAAATCGCAAAATATTCAATCACCGATATAACCACAGAAGTCGGTGGTTGTCAAATTACCCCCATGTACTGGTCGCACAATGATTATATAGGAATCCACCCAAAAAATTTCCTGAATGGTAAGGCACGTCACGCTGCAGATCACAAGCGTTCTATTTATATTTTTTCCAAAACAATTCTGCCGATATCACGTTCACTGTGTTTAAACAGCTTCACTGTCATAACGCCAGAAATGTTTTGGAAAAAATATAAATAGAACGTTTGTGATCTTGCAGCGAGACGTGCCTTACCATTCAGGAAAATTATTGGATGGATTCTTATTATAGTCATTGTGCGACCAATATGTAGGCGTACGTAATCCACTCCAGGCCTAATCTCAATCTCGCTGCTGGTCAACATCTGGGTGCCCATCACGGTCGTGTCCCACCAAGGCGATGGCTTCGGCGTGTGCGACGTACCCTGGTCATCATCGACCGCATATTTCTGGTTGAATATCATGGACACTTCACTTGGTTGGGTATTTTTGTCTTTATTTTTCAAATACCTCAAAACGTTAAATAATTTCTTTAAATATGTTGAGGTATTGCCGTTCCGTCCTGTATACTTGTCGTTGGTAATGTCAGTATCGTGGTGCAGTATCTGCAGTACACGAATGCGCCGAGACGCGTCCAGTTTGATGAGCTGTCTTCATCGCAGTCAGGTGAGGTTGTTTGGGCTTTCGTGTTGACTGATACACTGATAACGTGTACCGGAGAACTTCGATTAAGCCTCCTGGGAGCTGATGATTTGGGACATGTGCCTGATATAAAATTTTGAAATGAAATTATCCTAAGTAAGTCCTTACTGGGGGTTAAACGAACTTCTCCGGTAGTTTCGAAATCAATTAATTACGTATTCCATTCCCGCACAGGCGGCAAAGCCGGGTACGCACGGGTGCCTGACGAGATTGTGCTGTCGGTACGGACGAATAACAAACCGTCATCGCACCCGTCAACAACTGTTGGCAGCGAACAATCAATGTTGTCGAGAAATGGTATGCCTTCGTTCTCGCACATGAGGTAATTGAATTGATGATTGATTGTTTTATTGATCGATTAACGGATTAGTGATTAAAATTGTTACGATCAAGGAATTCTACTGCCGCAGGCTTACCAAAACGCTAGCTGTGGTCACATCAATGTTCATCCTGATGACTCTGCCCAACTACATCATGCGCGCCTATAATTCGTTGTTTTGGCACGAAGATGACACAGCGCAAGGTGGGGACCTTTTTGTGGTAGAATTAGTCTTTTGTTTGATATATACGCGGGATATATTAGCCTAAGGGTACTGGGGTGCATATGACGCGTGGTGGGGTTTTGACCCAAAGTCCAGTACCGCGGCTCTGGGTCTTGTCAGTTAAACAGACACCAGACAGCCAGAGCTGACCTCCAAACACCTCATATAAATGTAGTCTTAGCGCCAGACTAAATAACCACTTGCCAGCTTTACGGCTTCGCTGTCGAACCCGGTTACGATCTCGCATAGAAATGGTCGACCCACTATAGTGACTTTATCTGGATATCGGTGTTTCGTTCACACCATACAATATTGGTGGACGTGGAAAGTGTTATGCAAATTGGGGGACGAACCGTAGAAGATCCACTGCAAAGTTCGCCTTGAAGATCCGTTGGTAATAGACATGACCTTAAGAGTTCGGTATTGTCGTGAAACACAAATCCGACAATAAGTTTTTTCACAAATCCGTTCAAAATTGGCCACTATACAGTACTATTCGCATTTAGCGACTGCCGCCGAGCGTATAGCGGACGCTGTGTCGCATCTGCTCTACTACGCGCACTACGGCGTGATGTTCTTTGTGTACGTACTGTGGAGCCCACGGTCAAGATGGGCAAATGACCTGAAACAGGCGTTTATGAAATGCCTGGCCATGGAATGCTTACAACCACTGGCACACAAACATAGTTATGTGGTTTGAGCGTTATCATCCTCAAATACATAATGTGCACACACCTGATTGTGATGTACAGTGCCGGGTGCAATTTTAGACTGAAAGCAGAACTCCTGCAAAACACGGCCAGTGGACGCACAATACTTTGCGTGCCCGCGAAGTTGCTTTGTCGACTTTTTGCTCATACACCTTTGACTGGGAAGTTGCGTGCTCACGCGCGTGCTGCTCGCGTATAGGTTGCTTTCAGGACAGAATGGCACCCGGCACTGGATGGATACCTGCTACAACAATGAAATTAGGCAGCTGAAAGTTTGATATACAGCATGTATGTTCTACACACTAACTTGTTTTTGTGACGAAATTATTGTGCACCTTCAGTCAGAGTGTAATTAAATTTCACGAAACAAATTAAGAACTTTTGATATCATGCATTATTATAAAGTCTGCTACCTGAACTCTTTTTCGATGCTTTGCATACATCGTGCTGTGGTTGTGCGATTTTCCTGATCTCAAACATTTGTTTTGCCATAAACTATTTGTCTCTCTTCAACATTCCCTGTCTTCGTTGAAGATAATGCGCTTTGAGAGCCGTGTTTGTTGTTCGTGTTCTCTCTCTCTCTCAACAGCGAAAGATCACCAATAACTTCCAAACATTCTCGTCAAGTTCACAAGAAACCATGCACTTTAACTTAGACAGAGAATTTGCCAAAAATTTTCAAAAAATAAAACAGAATAATATCCTTTTCAGATTGATCCCATATGTCTTCTGTGTCAGGTGACCGCCCTGAACATGCAGGCAGAAACGCCCCGAAACTTTCTTTTATTAAATCGTCGCATGTGCATATTCTTGTGAACGCGAAGTAAAAAGGGGAAATAAGTTGTTTGTGTACATACAATTGTTTTATTCGCGACATCGTCGGACAAACTCGTGTCGTTTGAGTATTTTAACACAGAGTAACAGAGAGTGCTGGCTGTCTTTGCCAGACATTTTGTAATTTTCATATTCACATGCATTTAGTTTCGCGTCGCGAATCAAAGTCTGTTCACTTCAACTTGCGTTTTGTTCCGAAATCATATTCTGTGTCTACACACATGTAACTCATCATCAAGCGAAATGGAGTTCAAATTCGAAGCCCGATTATTAGCCCTGATCCTGTGGCTGTGTGCTGTGCTGACCTGCGTGAACGCTATGCAAGGTTGGTGAAATGCGAGCAGGTAACAAAATTTGATGATCACTCCGCCTCGGTCTTCTTTTGTTGTGGCTGGACGCCTGCGGGGGAACGCCATATACATAAGTCCTCTGGGGGGCTTAAATATTTGGGATTGACGTTTGGACGCGGGATCTTGAATTTCCCGGACGAAACTGCAGCGCCGGGACTTTTGCCGATTAAATTCCCCAGTGGGAGGTTACTCTATGTTGCTGCAAAACACAATTTGTTCAACATTTCTATAACCGACAGAGATCTTGTTTTGTTTTTCGTGTGGTTTGTACATGGGACGCGAAAAAAACGTTGTTAAGTTTGATGATATCGGCTTGCTTTGCCATTATTACACTCATGCAATTTTTCAATCAGTTCCTCTTCGTTACAGACACGGATGGCGACTTTGTAAAGGAATCCAAACTATTTGCGCCGATTAACAATGGAAACTACGTCGGATTTTGACATGAATGATTCCACACAGGCAGTGACCGGCAGCTTTAAGAAGATTTGATGGTCTTCGTTAACTGCAAATGTTTGATTTCTGTCTTATTGATGGTTCCATTCTGCATTTTGCTATCACAGCTGCATCGATGCGACTTCAAGTGTCCGAACTGCTTGTAAACACGTGCAATAAAGATATTCGTAAAACCCCTTACCAACTTCTTTACTGGGTACCGGAGTTCTCCACTTAAGCCTCCGAATACGGAGAATTTTCCACCGGAGTTCTCCACTTAAGCCTAAGCCTAAGCCTAAGCCCCCGGAGGCTCGAACTGGATTTATTTTTTCTCGACGAGTCCAAAACATCAGCTTTTTACACTTACTGGTGAGCTTGACAAAATCCTTCAGTCAGTACACTACCGTCAAAAAATGTCGTGTTTTTGGTTGTTTCACAATGTTGGAATGAAGATGGCTATAATCATGGTGAAATATAGTCGACGAGGGACAACTTGCTGTTCTAAGAAGTCCCAGTAACAAAAACACAAATTGCCACGTTTCCACATAGAGCCCATGGCGTTCTAATTGGATCTTTTCTTCTGGTCGGAGGGCTTATTTTTCACCAATTATCACTTATAGACCCCGGGGCTTTAAGCGGAAAACTCCGGTACTTTGTTTCCCAGATCTTCTAAAAATAACCACAAGTGCGACACAAAACTGATATTGACTGCAAGGTGACATCTTTGCCACCAAGATATACTACATTGACTTCGGCAACAAAAATGTAGTATGATGGTCCCGGCCCGGGCGAGGTTTGTTCTCTTGATAAGTTTTTCGGACACCTAGCAGGCAACTTTCACAGTTTTTCAACTGCAGAAAAGGATCGAGGCGCTAGTTTTAACCAGCCTCAGAGTTGTTGATTCGCAGTGGCAAAATCACGTTTACGCTGGTCAAACTTTGGTCGGTTAATTTGACCGCAATCTATACATATATAGGTGCTCAACGTGTACGTTGAGTGGCGTCCGTTGGTACAGCCGGCTAACTGTTTAATCGTTGACTCAAGTTATCATGGCTGGTCGTCAATCCAATCGACCCAAAGTGAGAGCGAGAAATATCTCACACATGGCATTGGGGCCGCAGTTGACGATGTGTATGTGGACGACATGGAAAGCAGCCATAGCCGCTGTGTTTTCAAGTCAAACCGACATGGAATTTTATCGTCAGCCAAAAACAGTCGCGCAAACAATAGCCTGGAGACAGTTTAGCACTGCCAGCAGGCGTCGCCATTGTCTTCGGGAAACTAAGTAATCGTCAATACCATGCCCCAGATCTCAGAGTGCCCTGAAATGTGCTTCAATATTACAGTTGTACGCATTACCTGTCAGGCAAAACATATATGCACCAACTTGCTGTACCCATATAAGCTGCACAATTATGTTATTCGGCACATTGTTCAGGGCTGCTCGGATTTTTTTAAAGTAGTACGGAACAATTTGCCTGACGAACAGTGCAGACCAGGTCTACGATGCTGGAAGGGATACAAGTTCTGAAAGTCACAAAGTGCGTGGAACATGATTAATATTTAATGTACCCATGTGCATTGAGGTTTGCTTTCTTGCGACCAGTTCCAGTTCCAGCAGTATGCCACACAAGTGCGTTATGGAAACCCGTGGATGACAATTGTGAATGCGCGTGCTTGAGTATGTACTTCCTCAATTCGTTGTGGTTTCAGTGGTGTATCAAGATGTCTGTTTGTGCAATGCCAAGCCAAATGTGGCACGCCTGAGCCTTTAGACATCTGAAGTTGGGCCGCTATGGCACATTGCCAACTTCGAATGTTTTGGCCCAGTGCTACATATCTACATATGTATGTACATACTCTGAAGTCTACCCTACCACCAGCGAGCTTTATTAGTTCCAAAAGCATGAACATTGTGTCGCGTAAGAAAAAGATGACAAGCGATTATGACTGAAACCAATGACTGGGAAGCACGCTTGAAGTCAAGCGGACGGGCAATTGAGCAAAGCACATTTGAGCAAGACCACTTTGAGCAAGTGAAAAAGAGCAGAGTCCAAAAGAGCAGAACCTAAAAACGAATAGGCCTAAGCCTATAAGCCTAAGCCCAAAAACCAAATTAATCTTAAGTGTAAGCCTAAGCCTGATACCAAAATCAGCCTAAGCTTAAGCCATTGAAACAAAATAAGTGCTCTGCTCTTTTGGCCCTTCTCTTTTTCACTTGCTCAAAGTGGTCTTGCTCAAATGTGCTTTGCTCAATTGCCCGGCCACCCTCTTTTCTTGCTTGTTCTTTCGCTAATTTTCTTTGTTGTTGTCAACGACGCGCCATGAAGAAACAATATTATATTGCCAACTTCGCCAAAATATCGTATGTCTGCCGTGATAACACGTAAATTTTACACACGGAAAAAAATCCTGAGAAAGTCTTGAT